>CAEGAD010094190.1:0-171036 GCA_903067055.1 Poeciliopsis paucimaculata | reverse complement strand
CGGCACAATAGAACCCGATCAAACCGTTATACCTAGGATTTCTGTGGGCTAATGTGTCTCTCTGGTTTTGAAAATGGACCGACAGCTCTAAGATCGTATAGTGCGCTGGGACTTACACTAAGGAAATGAGGAAGGGAGGGTCAGTGGAAGCACCGGAGATGAGCCTTTTTTCATTCAGTGTCAAAAACAGAAAGAGAAAAGGGCCGGATGAAACGATAAAGCCGATAATTGAAATGAAGTCGATAGTTTTAATTTATCGTCCAATTAATCGATTTATCGTTTATCGCGACAGGCCTAGTCCTGTTTGTTTCGGTGTTGCCCTGCGACAGACTGGCGACCTGTCCAGGGTGAACCCCGCCTCTCGCCCGGAACGTTGCTGGAGACAGACACCAGTGAGTGTTTCCCGACCTTACTAAGGACAAAGGTGAACAGATAATGGATGGATGGATGCCAAGTGGACCAGAGACTGTTTGAGAAGCAGGACGTAAGCTATAGAGCAGGGCATTCTGGGTAAATGTAACAAAAACAAACACGCAGTACTAGTGCTAGCTACCCAAAGACAAATGAGTAACCTTGCAACCGCTAAAATTTGACCAAACTCCATGTTTGTTTACATTTTGTGAAGATGAAAGTTGCACTCAGTGTCTTCTGCAGAGGTTTTCATGTTGTTTCCGTCTTGGTGCAGCGCCACCATCAGGCGAGGAGGTGAACAGGTTGCTCAAAGGGTTTTGGTTTGTTTGACACAGTGCTGTGTGAAACAGAGCTAGAGCAGCTGCAAATGGACCAAATGGTGCAATTTTGCAAATTTAGCACAAATTGAAATATAATTACATAATACAAATGCACGCCATAGTTTTTCGTTAAATTTTTATCAGTAGGAAGTTATGAAAATCTTCTATTGTTTTTCTTTGAATGCAAAAAATTACACACTGTCTTGTCTTGGTCTGTCACATGAAATTCCAATAAAACAGTTTAAGTTTGTGGTTCCTCTGTAACAAAGAGGAACTTCTCGAAGCAATTTTTATCTGACGTCAGCACGTTGGCCAACATAAAGCCCAGTCAAGTGAAAAAGACAGAGGCTGAAGGATCTCTATTTAAAACAGGACAACAAACTGCTGAACCACAACAAGATAATTAGTGAAGGAAAATTCACTGGGAAAGGCACAGAGTTTCGTGCTGCGCTAATTATGTTTATCTTGCTGGTATAATTACTTTAAAGACCTCCTTGTTTTAAAAAGACACAGACGTATCAGGTTGCCCCGGCGCAAAAAAAAAAAAAAAAAGGAAAGATTTTCTTAACATAGCGCTACAGTGGAGTGTCTCTGTTGGTAATCTCCTAGGAGAGAAGTCATTATAAAGAACTGCCATCCTGCCTGTTTGTTTGTGCCCATGTGCAGCACAATGGGGTCCTGTAATGCAGAGAGCAAGTAGAGAAACAAGACTGCAAGACTAAAATAGCTTGTTTTGCTCTTATTGATGCCTTGTCATGTTCATTCCCTTTTCCCATCTGTTTATAATACGGTTATAAGAAGATTGCGTTTCGCCGTGGTATCTGACGCATCGTGACCCACTGAGTTTCAGGCCCTGAGAGTTGGACAACAAAGGAATCCCAAATCCTGCCCCCTGGAAATGTACAGATTTTACGCCTCGCAAAGCACAGTGAGGTATTTTTACGACTTGGTTTTGTTGCTGTTCTCTGCCACGCGGGGTGGACCGATGAGATATGTCAGATTGAGTGCATCTGAAATAGACGGCTTGGTAAGAAGGCAAGTGGCGGCCGGTGTGGTCTTCTGAGTTTGACTTGCTCGACATGCGGCGGTCAGAAGCCACGATTCCAAAGGGAATGTGTGCATTATTTTGTCGATGTTCTGCTACTGTCAATAATAGACCATTTCGCAATTCTGGTGTTTCCATTGAATATGAAATAAAATTAAAATGAAGTGTGAATAAGGTTGTTTATGTGATAAGTCATCAGAAAAGTATGGCAACGGCAAGTGTAAACAGTTACATGAGATGTAATTATAAGTCAGCCATAGCGCTAGTGCTCATCTACTCGCCATCAGAGGACGTCAATGTCTTATTCAGGCATTGGAGCGACAAGTCCTTTGTGCTAGGGAGCGGCTACATAAAAGGTGTTTGGAGGAAATTGTAGTTGATGATTTTACAGAAGAGTGATGGGTTCAACATGTTCGAATGACGCAACTTTTTATGAACTGTGTGATGCTGCGAGAGCTCTGACGGAGCCAGCCATTGTCCAAAAGACAAAAGCAAAACAGGAACACAAACCTTTGTCTTCCACATCCTGTCATCTTCGGCGTTTCCACCAGTAGTAACAGCCGTCTGTTGATCATGTGACTCGTGTGTTTCCATTGCAGTTCTGTGGAATGCATCTATTTCAAAACGGATGAAAACCCAACTCATCCTAGTGCAAAAACTATTTATCAAAAAACAGGATTTTCTTAAAAAATTGGTGTGGTTCCATGAAGCAAATTTATTCTTGTAATAAATTTGCGCAGTTCTATGGTTAATGGAAATGCAGCTACTGAGAGAGTTTAAAGAGCAACTAAAAGCCTGAATTCTTGTGAACTGTAAAAAAAAAAACAACTAAAGAGGACATCTCACATTGCGTTCGTACTCTCATTGGGATTCCTTTAAAACGCAGCGATTGATCCCTGTTGTAGGTCTACTATCTGTGCCTCATGTCAGCCGCGAGGATATATCACATCATGTATCCTTAGGCAGCATCCAAACGCAGCCTTTGATTAAATATTTAATAATAGTTTAAACACGACTTGTGTTTTATCTAATTGACAACGACTTGTGGGAATAGAATCACGCGTGTTGCTCTAGGAGAATCTCAACCTTTGAGCAATATTGGCCCTGATCAACTTGTTGTCGATTCAGTTCACCATTATTGAATGAGAGTGTCTGCGCTGGGTAAATGTTTTTTTTTGAAGAGGCAGCACTTTTTTTCTTAATTTTTTTTTTAAGAGTTGCAAGCAAAAAGCAATAGTTTCAGCTCATGTTAGGAGTGCATTTACTCCACTTCAAGTTTGTCAAGTCCAACTGAATAATGCCTATGTGTATTAAGCCTATGCGTCACATCACCTTTCCTTAGAATGCTACTCATCCTGACAATGAAATATTAGGCCCTTGTGTGCTGCTTGTAAAGGCTCATCTTAAACCCCGTCACAGTGCTGAGCTAGTTATGCAAATCCACATTAACCTCAGCATAAGAAACCTCTGAGTAGCCTCTGATGCCAAAATGCCATCAGGTCCAAGGTTCCCCAGTGTGCCAGATTGCCCTGGATGACAAACCTTCATCAGTCCAGCACAAACGCTTATGTTCACTAAACATGTTTCCAAAGTTTCAAAGAAATCTGCTGGAAATCTCCCAAAGTCTGGTAGTAGTGACCTGAGCCTTCAGAGACATGTGAAAGTAGTTACAAAGTCGGCCTTCTATCACCTGAAGAACATTTCCAGCATTAAAGAACTAATTTCTATAGAAATTCATCTGTGCCAGATTTATCTTAAGTGGTATTGCTTACTGCTTTTATTTACCTAACAATAAAAGTTTTTTTGTCTTTTTTAAATCAGCTTGCTGATGAAGAATGCTGCCGTTCTGAGTAAAACTAGAAGGATAGAAAACATGACCTCAGTTCTCAAGTCCTTCTACTGGCTCCCTGGAGCTCAGAGAATAGACTTTGAAACACTTCACACTTTATAAACCACTGAACGGTTTGGCACCACAATACATTATAGATCTGCTGTTGTTGCATCAACACCTCTCAAGTCTTGTGGTTCTGGTTCTGCTCTGCATCCCCAGAACCAGAACCAAACGAGGAGAAGCAGCATTCAGCTTCTCTGCACCACAAATCTTCTAGAACAAACTTCTAGAAAACTGCAAAAATGCTGAAACACTGGCAGCTCTAAACCTTTGAATCCTATTAACTGGAACACCGACCAACATGTCTGGTCAGTGTTGGCAAACTTGACAAAATATAAAGCTGACATAATGTTGATACTTTCTGTACTGGTTTTACAGTTAGTGACTGTATGATTGTGTTTGTGATATTTTATGTTTTTATGATGTAAAACACCCGGTAGCTGAAATGTGCTCCACAAATTTGTTTGATTGAAAATGTCCCAGGCAGGCCACCATGGCGCCTCACCTCAGACGCTGCTCCTCATTTCGGACACAGATTGGTTCGTTTTATTTCGATGAGCCAAGACTGTTATGCCACAGACTTTCCGTAGCCCCGTGCTTGTCTGGACTCGGAGCCCCAGTATGATATTAACAGATGTCAGGTTGTGTTGGCGTCATAGTTAGGGTAGAAAGAAAGAAAGCTCAGTAGGCTCTGTTCGTAACTGGGAGTGCTGCACTTGACCTTGTCCATTCCAATTACTGCTGCCCTGCAGCCGCCATCATGCCACGTGTCTGTTGTCATTGGCTTGATAAGACCATAATGTGTGCTGTAAAAAAAAGGATTATGAAAGGCTGTTAAATGGAATTAAAACTCAAACTTGCTGACCGGAGTTACTTTTAATCTTTCACCCTGAGTAACATTGACATTAAACAGAGGTGGTTCTGCTGTGGCTCTCAGAGAAGCTCCGAGGATTTTGTTTTATTCAGCAGCGTTGGTACGTTGAAAGGTTGCACAAATTAAACAAATGCTTAAAATTGAACCAATAGCAATTGTGTTGCCATTGCTGCCACGTTAAAGCATAAAAGCAAGTATAGAAATTATACAAACAAACTTGAATTAATCCCAGGTTCTTAATTATGCAGTCCAAGATTTATAAAAACGTAATTTTTTGAAACAATTTCTCTGAAAACATTGTAAAAGTCTTTACAATTTGTGTACAGGCTGATGTAGAGCAACTCAGCTGATACTAAAAATAATTAGGGACAATGAGTTGTGTGGAGGCAAAACTGTAAGAAAAATCCACGTTATTGGAAAGTGCAATAATAATATTAATAATAATAATAATGAATTTAATTTGTAACACATTTTTGACTAACAAAAGTCTGAAGTTGCTTAAAATCTCAAATAGATACCAAAATGTTGTTTTTGAGCACAGCAACTATCATATAATTTGTTTCCACTGAGTCACGGTGTTAACCCTCTTGCAGTCTCATCCGACAGGGTTGCATTGACTCCATGTGTGCTTTTACAAGATTTTTTTGTGTGTGTGTGTGTATTTTTGGGAACTGACGGTTTGATGGGACCGGCTGCGTCCCCGCTGTCCGACCGTGACATCTGCTGTGCTCCTCCTGAGCATCTCGCTAACACCGCAGCAGGATTGATGTGACTGGTATGATCGAGTGTAAAAATTATAATTTTTTGACAGTGTGAGGCAATATGATCACTGCTCACTCTAAAACATTGGGCATCAGGGGTCCATTTCAATCCCCTTCTTATGTTTACATTAACCATCACTATCGTCTGCTGGAAAACAAAACCCAAACAAATGTTTGAAACACATCTGCATTTTTGTCCTTGATTTAATGAGTATGAAAAAAAGGACATTTTTGTATTTCAAAGAGACATAATTAAGGTAGGCTATGCTGAAATTTAAGAAAATACATCAGATGGGAGCAGTTTATTTTCCTCTGGTGGTCTTTGAAGTCAACACTGACAGGAAAGTGTTACAAAAGAGGCATCTTGATCGCTTGGAGGCTTCAGAGGCTGACCGTGAAATCGCAACGTTCACAGTTCGAGTCTGTGAGGTGACCTTTGCTGCATGTTGTCTGGTCTCTCCCTCCGTCTTTTTTTTTTTTTTTTGTCCACTCTCAGCATGTTTATACCCTTTGATCTTCCTCACATTTTGCTACATTTGAGTCCTGAACTATAACGTGTTTAATGGGGATTTTATGTAATAGAACAACATAAAGTAGTGTGTAATTTTGAAAAGGAAGGGAAAAAATATCTCTCAAAATATCATGTATGTGATATATTGTTGCACTAAAACATAGTTTTCTCATTTGTGACAGTTTAGTTCAATGTCACTTCAAAATAAACCTGGAAAAAGTTTCATTGTGTTCTATGAAAGATTTTGCCAGATTTTTCATAGAACACAAAATATACTTAGTTGTGGTACGTAGTGATAAATATCGTGATGTGAAATAGTGCGTATTGTGAAATACGATTTTTTTTTTCTCCCCTACTTTATATACATAGGCTTAGACTTTGTAAGTCTAAGCAAAGTCTAACCCATATTATAAAAATGTTCAAGTTGAAAGTTTGGTATTCATGGAATTTTGGGACCACAGTCACCATTCGCTAAAATCAGAGAATACTTGAGACCCATTCTAAAAATGCTCATAACGGCACAATTTTAATTGTTCAAACACCAAATTCACAAACAGCGGAAACCATCTTAGCACTTCTACAGAAGCTAACATGTACAGTCTTCCCGGGGTACAGCCAATCAGCACAGGAGAACATGCCACTCCTGGATTGGTTGATTTACAAACGCGGCCAATAGTGTGTCAGACAGCATCGCACGTTAGTATCTCAGCTTCTGAAGTTGCATTTTCTTTACATTTTAGATATGCTCTATGAAAAAAATCCTCATTATAACGAGTACTGTAGAAATGCCTTCTTAAAAGAAAAGCATGTTCCCTTGCAACAGGAGCTGGATTCTTGCCAGAATACAAGTGTTTTTAAAGAAAGTTTACTGGAAATGTTTTCCCAAGTCTGGTCCAGGTCCATCTGCATCAACTACCTGTTCAGTCTAGCAAGCTTTGCATCAAGAAAAAAAAAAAAAAGCTCAAAGAATACTCATCTTTTGAGCTCAAAAACAATTATACATTTAAAAATGAAATCATATTTGGAAACATATTGTTGGAAATCCATTTGCATGCTATAGCGGCAAGAGAAAAGCTTTGTGTGATGCCACAGGTTTAACTATCTCGCTATCACACCCGGAGCGCAGAGGTGCAGCGGGCCATAAGACACAGCCGTAATGGCAGACGAAGCCCCGAGCCGGAGTAGGCTGCACAAAGTTGGGGTTAATGGCTTTTTTTATGGTTTAAGGTGCTCTGGTCCGCAGGGTATATTTTATCAGAGAAACCTGAGCTATAAGGAACTTCACTGTGTGCTCTGATTGACCTTCCACAGGGACATCTAGAAACTCACATTGCCTGTCAGCAGTAAGCTGCCTGGAATGAACAGATTTATAATTAGCACTGACGAATTGTGATTGGGGACTTAGAATTATCAGCGCTACAGGTACCAGGAAACAAACAAAAATATGTTCTTTGCCAAGGTTTGAAAACCAAATATACAAAACTCCCATGACAGAGTTCAGGTTGGCATTATTTTTTTAGCCAAAATGTGGGGGGGAACTGCTGCTGCACATTAAATGCTCTTGAAAAACCAACCATCAGGAGGTGCAATACAAAAACCCCCCAAAAAAACAAAAAACGGAACAAAACAAAAGACATTCTGCAGGTTTTTGATCTGCAGTGTCTCCATGCCATGACAGAAAGTCCTCAGCAGTGATCTTCAAGATAGTATCAGCTGCCATAATGTCACTTCTTGTTCTACGCTAGTGGAAAAAAGTTTTGTGTTGGTGTCATGGAAATGGAGCTAATGTGGCATTTCCAAACAATAAGAAGTCCATCTTTCTACAGTGAGAATAATTTCTTACAACATCCAAACTATCTCAACCCAAAGTCAGACCCCAGAAATCTCTATCTCAAGCTCATGCAACAGCGAATCTGTAACCGCTGGTGTTCTTTGTTGTTACCACTCAGAAAATACTTGCTACATTGTTCTGAGTTGTGCAGGAGTCTCCACTTCTGCTTATCAAAGACGTACGGTTGTACTGCTGCGCATCTGTTTGTGGCCTTTTTCACGTGGATGAACTTGGCACCACAACTGCAGCTACTGCTGGCAAAGTTTGGTTGACTTGTGCCTTTTGAACATGGCTTTTACGCAAAACAATTGTAAAAAAAGGAGAAAAAAAAAGATGTCAGGACTCTGTAAGAATATGCAAAAGGTTGATAAAGTATGCTGCCTTTACAGAGCAGCAACTTTGAAAGAAGTTGTTCTTTCAAAGTCTGACAAAAGTGTCATATAAGGCACCCAGTGAAAATCTTCCCTCCCATTCTGCAGTGACTGTCCTGTAACGTCAAAGTTGGCCCACTGACAACAAATCTGTGCAGGTTTCCTTCAAATCCAGCACAGTTGGCAAAATCCATCCATTAGCTAAAGTCGCTTAATTCAGTACAGTATCACTATCCTCCTGAGTTTCTCAAATGCTCCACATATGGAGTGAACTGATAATGAATTATTCTGCTCCTTCTTCCTGTTGCTTTGGCAACAGGTTCCATGGTGTTGCATCATGCACGGCGCCTAGGAAAATTATTAATACACCTTGAAATTAATGAAATTTCACGACTTGGTGGACTGCTGTATTCTGCGAGTTATATTTAAATTATGAAACAGCATATTGCAGCACATTTGCAAAAAAGATTTATTGAAAGACGAAGCATTTATAATCCGAGAAGATCAGAAATAATAATAACAAAAAAACAAACAAAGTCAGATCTAAGCAAATGGAACATTGTATTTCTGTTTTATGGGACAAATCCATCTAAAGAAACAGAAGAGAGTCTATCTATTTTTACTTTCAAGGTATTATGTTGTGTATTAATTCAGTCAAGTGCCATACCATTACAAAAGTTGTTTTTTCTTTATCATTTTCAATTATAGACATAGCTGATGTTTAGATGCTTATGATATGATAAACTGGCTTTTGAGAGAGGTTGGACTATACAAGCTTTTTTTTCTTCAAACTACTCATTTTGAGTCCAAACTTTAAACATGTGAACTTTAAACTGTAAATGAATGAAATAAGTAAAATCTTATTCATATTTCGTCCCAATGCAGCCACATAATGTGCTAAATCTTAAACGTAAGCATTTTAGGAACCGCATTTCACCGGTCAGGAAAAAGTTTTAACTTAAACAAAAGTAGCGAGGGAGAGAGAGGGAAGTAGGTGAGTTATGCTAGCTTGACTTTGACAATCTTAACATGTACATGTGGTGTGGAATTCAGTGTGTTTTTGTTTAGTTAAAAAAAAAAAATAAATAAGGCCACCCAAACATGAACTGTTTGGGAAATGTTTGCGTGTTTTTTGTTGTTGGATTCTGATACATTAGTGGAGCTGTTGTCAGTCAGTTGCTATAACAACGGGTTTGTGTAGCACAGCCAATGCAGAAAGTGAGAAAAAGGAATAATATGAGTGGGTTTTGAGTTATTCTTCAACAGTTTTTCTGCATTATTTTTCCCTTTGCCTCCAGCGTTGTGCACAATTTACAGATGTAAACAGAAATATGCATGTCTATGTATTGATTATTGAATATCTTATCAGATGTATTAACTACTGATATCGATCAATAGCTAAAACACAATATGTAGTGTTATTGATTTGTAAGTAGGATTCCTTAGTAAATCACAGTATTCGTTAAATAAATGCATGTTTTTGCAGATGAGGCTGTCGGAGAACAAATCCAAGCTTCCAGATAAGATGCAGCAACCAATTTTAGTAGCATGGTGACAGGGTTGTGGATGTTCAGTCCTGTGACCTTCAACCACAGGGAACAGTTTCCCGGCAGCGCCGCCTTATCAGTTCTTAACCTTATCAAGAGTCGACATAACTTTACAGCAACTTTTTGAGATCTTTTAACCGCACAAAGCAACGGTGACTTTTCATTTGCCAAATCTAACATTGGTCACGTTCTAATTAGCCTTTTTGCAGTGAATGCATCGTCCACATGAGAGAAGGGCTTGTGTCCAGCAGGATGAATTTTAATTAGGCCGCACGAGGGGAGTCTGGGAAAAAAAAAAAGGTCATTACTTGCTCTCATCTAATCACACGCCTTTCAGACTCTCTCAAAAGGTGAAAACATGCCTGCCATTGCGACAAACTCACTTTTTCATATCTGCCTTTCAATTAAATGTCTGCAGTTCAGTGGGTAAATGCATGTAATTAATTAGCCTAGAGGACATTCTACATTTAATAGGCAACTTATAATTAAGTGGAGAGGAGATCAAATGTATCGGCGATCCACCTTTCTTATCTCGACTGGCCCAGCAGGGAGATTAGATTGATTGTGCTCCTTGTCTCAGATTACTAAGAAAAGTGTTGGGGCGAAAAAAAAAAAGAAAGAAAAAAAATGTAATTACATTTTACCAAATTTGGGTCAAATGCACAAATTAAAGAATTAAAGTAAAGATGTTTCTTTTTCATTGGTTGTCCACTTTAAAGATAGCTCTTTCTAAACAGGGTAATATACACACATCGCATGTTATTGTTCATGGCTGAAAATTGCACAGTGCTGGAGAGCAAAAAGACGATTCTTGCCTTTTTGCAGTGCATCCATAGCTGCACTGCGGCAGTGGAAAAATCCTGTTCATAAAATGAAACCTGGAGATGTAGGTGTTATTAAATAACGCAGAAAAATCATTTTTGAACCGAAAACAACTTGTACTTGTCTTTTTTTGGTGCTATGCTACACACATAGCAACTGACTGACAACAGCTCCACTATAGCATCAGGACTCAACACGGAAAAACATGCAAACATTTCCCACACAAAGAACAGAACATTCAGTCCATTACAGTATTATGTTTTCAAGCTTTATTTTGCGATTATTAATAGTTGATTGCTTCAACAGAGAGGGCTGATAAGCTAATTTAAACCCCTGTCCAAAGATGACCTATAAGATTTGCTATGTGGGTCGGCTTTATTTCTTGTTTTAACTGAGCCAAAACACACTGAATTCCACAGCACATCTAGATGTTAAGATTGTCAAAGTCAAGCTGGCATAATTACATCGTCAGATGGAATCTTGCACACATGACGTCGCATCCCAACGTGTCTTTAAGAAAAACGTAATGCTACTACGTTGTGTGGAAATCCTATAAGCAGAGGAAATATTCAAATATTCCAACGGATTTAACGGGATGCTTTTGAACCATTCTGTTCAAGTATCGTTACGGTGTGAAATTCTTAAAGCGTTTCCAAAAAAAATGAATCGAGAATACATCTGTTCTTTGGCGCTCAGACTTCATTTTTATATTGGAGACAAAAGAGCGTCTGTATTCCAGAGATAAGAAGTTGTTTTGATGTCAAAGTGCAATCATATCTGTCATCAGACTGGAGCAAGAGAAAAGCGATGGCTCAATCTGCCGTCAGTTCCAACACCATCATTCTCACCTGAAGCGCTACACGCGTTTTTGTTGAGGGTCGAGATAAAAACAGAAAATTATCCCTGGACATTTTTGACTTTTGCACACCTAATTGTTTTAAATCATCCAGCAGATTTTTTATTTTACATAAAAATACCACGGATAAACACAAAAAGTTGCTTTTAACTGCCCAATCCCCAACCAACCCGTGTGCATAACAGGCTGTACTGTTAGGCACACGGCCTTACTTTGCAGAATTGCTTTACTTCAGCCACACTGACTGGAGCGTTTTCAACATGAAAAGCCTGCATAAGATCGGCATTCAAAGAAAAATCTTTCCTTTGAGCCATGCAGAGGTGGATTTCCTGCTGCATTACCCAACTGTGCTTAAACATAGAGCTGCAGTAGGTCACTTTTATGAAATTATGGTTTTCTTTTACATATTTGGTGAAACTATGACTATATCCTGACAGTATAATATGACATGGATAAAAAAAACAACCTGTGGTCCTACTGCCACCTGCAGAAATACACCATTCCCATTGTATCAGAGCCAAGAGGAGGGTCTTAGCGCTGTCAGTCATGCTCATGAACGAGCTGCTTACAAGAGTGTAGCTTGTGGAACTTTTGTATTTGCTTGTTTTTGGAACACCCATAAATCTGACGCACAAGTGACATCCACAAACAACAAATGACAAACCAGCTTCTCTTTACCCACTGAGAGTTTATTTCTTCTTCAAAAAACCATCCGATGGGACACTGACAGAGACTATTGTTGTGCAGACGTCCCCAACGTGACAGAACACTTGAAAACTCAAAAGATATAATAGCACTCTGCACCAATTTTATGGTTTAATAACCTAATTAACAGATTAAAACCAATAATTATAATAATTTAGCGACAAAAGAGGTTTTGATTTGAAAAAATGACTAATTTTGTCTCTGTATAGTTTTTGAAATGTGTTTAATTGCAATTGTTCAATTATGGACCTTCAATAACTTTTTAAGAAAAAGTTAATTACGCTTAAAATTTTAAATTTTAAGCGAGTCTCATCCCTAATTAAAAGCATATTCTTGAGTCAAAGTCCAGACTCATATTGATACAATGCTGTGAGACTTTAAAATGACCTTAATAGACATTCTCTACCCAATCTGACTGAGCTTCAACTAATTTCAGACATAAATTCAGACTCTTTGGACAAGGCTGGTAGAGCCATTCTAAAACAAAAACAGTTGTTTTAGACAGCACAGGTATACAAATTGTTCCAAAACAAAAAAAAAGGCTGGTTAAACCCTGCTGCACACCTATTTTTTTTATCCATTTATTTATTTATTTAGCCTAGCAAGGCCACATCTCTTTCCTCACAGGTGTGGAGTTAAGACAACTCTGAGCGGCTCAGCAGAATCTCACTGCAGTTCGACCGAAACTCATCGTCAAACATTCCTCGTGTTCCATCCGCCTGCGAGCGCCATGGCCCCCTCCCAAAAAATAAAAAAATAAAAAATCTAGTGCTGCTAGCAGCTCGGGCTCCGGCGGGCAGACCCACTTTTCAATTATGCGCACAAGGCAAAGGAATTAGAGGTCTAATTCCAGCCTAATCCCCAAACAAACAAATCTATGACCTCCATTTCCAGTGAAGGCGCCATGCTTCCCCCTTTTTTTTTTCTTTTTTTTTATCCCTCTTCTGTCTACTCTTGCTAAGTCTCTGCCCCTCCACTTGCCTGTGTGGCAGTATTTTAGCTCCAATAAGTTCTTGAACTGAGCGTTCTAAGTGTTACAATCAGTCCACAGCCGTACTTGTTACATTTTGTTGGTTTTCCATTCAGGATCAACAACGTCGCCACTGAGGATGCGCTTTGATACTGCAACTCCTTCACTTAAAAGTTGGTAGTTTGATGCCCAGGTCACTCGGGCTTCTTTTCACTACTGACAACGCGACAATTATTCAGCAGCAAAATGTTCTGTCCCACAATGCTAGTCCCTCCTCCATAGGGGATCTGTCAAACGGCTAATGGGAAATTATGAACAAATAAATCAGTTAAACATGCGTGTGAAGAATATTCATCTTGATGTAATCGTCACTCCTACACTCTGTAACACCAACGTTACTTCTTAAAAACAATAGGAGTGTAACGATACCTAACGCTCACAAGACACAAAACTGAGTTCACGAAACGGGATGAGGTTTTATTGTCCGTGAGAAAACGTCAAAGATCACATTTCTGCTCCAAAAAGGCATTTATTCTGTACTTTAGCAGTCGGATGATCTCTGACTTTGTTTGACTCTTTCTTTGCTCAAGGCTGAATCTTAAATATAAGCTTGGTATTTCCCGTCTCATTTGACGACTACGCAATAAAATATGCAGAGGTTTACATAAAAGCAAAGTGCATCATAAGAACAAATCGCGTCTGTGTCGTTGTGAAACCTTTGTGACATGAATGTAGAACGAAATTCATAAACCTCTAAAAAGAAAAGGAAAAAAAGAACAGCTAAACTTGTGCTTCAAAATGTAACCCAAATGTTTGAACTACATTTCAGTTTTGCAATTTGAAATGAGCGTTTTTCTTGCAAAAAGATGAAGCAAACGGAAAGTCTGCATACGGGCAGGAAAAGGAGAAAGAAACGTGTCCTTTCCCGTCTCGATTGCTCCACCGGCGTCCGATCGATGGATCTCCCAAACACACTCTGCCCATAAGCTCTCTCACCTATTACGATTCTGCCTGAGAGTGATTCCAGCCAATCCGAGGGTGGTCAGATCCTTCTCATTTCCCTCCACTTGCACAAGCAATCGATTCCACTCAAAGCCGAAGGCCGGCGCTTATTCCCCCCCGCCGGCCGACTCCTCTTGACGTCTCTCTCTCTCCCCATCAGCCTCTGAATGCAGATGGCTCAGAGTGGGGAAAGGGAGCTGCATGGAGTTAGACGTAAAAAAATGAGCAACACAATTTTTCATCTGCAATCATTCCAGCAATCCACACCTCTATGACGGTGTCTGAGAAGATTTGGCTTCGTCTAAAAGACATGCTGCTGTGGGTGTCGTCCTGTGAGAGCTTTTCTTAGATCCGTCCATTTTAGTCCCTGAATCATGACGATGGCTTCATCTGAACCTGGCAGGAGAAATACTGGCAACTCCTCTGTCTATTAATAAACTGTTGTTGTTTTTCTCACCTTTAATATATGTATTTTTATTTTCCGTTTGTTTGTTCTTCTGCAAAATGTTTACAAACCACATTTTCTGCCTGGAACTTTTGGAAGTGAAACTTGAAACGAAAATGTGAAAGATTGTGATTAAAATAAATAATTAAAAAAAACGCAGCATGTTAAAATGTATGCAGTTAATTCACAGAAGTGTTGAAATCCCAGAGACTCGGTGTGAAAACACATGCGTGTCACACTTTTCAGATTTGCTTTTGTAAATAAATAAAACAAAATAAAATTGAAAGCTAACAAATTCGTTTTGCGGTGAGTAAAATTTAAAGGGATTTGCCTGGAAGGAGCTGCATTTCCAAGCTACAGGTATTTGGATTTAATAATTGTAATGTGCAAGTTGCACGACCTGCAGTATTGGAACTAACAAACCAGAATATTATTATCCTTTTAATAAAATCCATGTTTTTATGACTCTAACAACTTATAACATTTTTAAAAGGATCATAAAGTTTGGAGTGAAGGAGCAAATAGAACGTCATCGTTGAATGTGTGTCAGCGTTATGATACATACCCATCATTATCATAAATATATATAAAAACTACTTTATAAGACATGAATGCTGCACATTCAACTGCTTTTTGTTAGTAGAGATAAAATGTGAGCCCTAACTTTTGCGCCACAGGGTTGACATGATATGCGTGTGTGTGTGTGTGTGTGTGTGTGTGTGTTGAGCAAATCAGCTGCACTGCTGCACTCTGAGATGGCTCCATTCCTGCTTTCGCTCTGATGATAATGCGTTTATTGCTCTTAAATCTGCTGTGATTTCCAACACAGTCTGCCACATCACAGCGTGCGGCGCGCTGAAGTTTAGATAAAAGACGGATCCCTCCTGACTCTGCCGTTAAATCCTACATTTCTCGTAAAGCTCCGGCAGTTGGGTCGGATTTATGGCCACATTTCAGGCAAATCGCTTCCACCCAGTAGGCAGCGAGACCTTTGCATGCTGCTGAATCGGGGCGCAGGGTAAATAAAGACGGGGAGCCAGCGGTCAGAGTTCAGCGGGGCACGTATGTGTCAGAGCGACTCACTGTCTCCGCTTCTACAAATCGGAGCTTCGTTTGTCTACATCATTACTGACCGATTCTCAGATTCCATTTGGGCTTAAAGCTGCTATGTTTACTTCCCCCCACCACCATTTCAGGCTTCCAGAAATACATTTTTGTAAAACAAAAATTCGGAAAAATAAAATTTGAATTTAATCTAGTTCCAACATAATCGCAACTAACGATTATGTTAGTAATCAGCTTCTCTGACCATTAATCGATTAATCGGGTAACAAAATTAGCGTATTTTTCATTTGAATTCAAAAATATTACAAATACCTTTATAGATGCAAATAAACAAAATTATTCTTATTAAGAAAAGCAATATTTTATTGCCTACATCGCAGTACCATGGCGTTCCTTCAGCGTACGCTTGATCATTTGTGGCAGAAGATGCATCTGCAGTCAACACAAATTCAGTGAAGTGAAGAGCTCCGCTCTCTCGGCTCCACTTAACGTCAGTAAAGTTAATCTTTTGACTCGTGTTTGAATTGATCTATAGCAAAACAAGTTTTTTTTTTGTTTTTTTTTTGACAGAACTTTAACCAGGTGAAGCCAAGACTCTTCTAATTTTGGGTAGAACATTTAAGATTTTTTTTTGTGCCGTTACATCTGTGACTGTGTTATTCTTTCAGCAAATAGTCAATTCTTGATTCTCCAACGGTCCAGTTAACGATTAATTGATTGCCGAGTTAGTTGCCGATTATTTCAACAACAGATTTATCACGATTATTTTTGATTAATTGTATTTTTCATTCTTTATACTCCAGTTAATGATTAATCATATACCAACTGATTACTAAATTTGTAGATTTTTTTTCTAATAATCGATTTAATTCAATGAATCATTTCAGTCCTATTTTTGAGTCGATTACTGGATTAGTTGACAATGATTTCACTAATCGATTCATCGTGATTAATTCAATAATCGTTTATGTCCTAATCTAAGCAAGTACTGGTTCTACTTTCTATGGCTCCAACTGGCAACTGGTAGTTTTTTAAAAGTATGACTTTACACAAGATGTGTTGTTGCTTTCAGCGCAGAATCCCTCCAAGACTGAGTATTTTTTATAATATAAACAGGTTTACATTTAATTTGTTCCAACGGCTGACACAGGAGCCTGAAGTGAAGTCAGATTGGCTCATGGATTTCTTTAGGTGTTTGAATCCAACTCTGTGTCTACAGTGCAGCTATATGTCAGGTAACAGGAAAAGGAAAAATAAAATAAAAACTTTTCATGGCATCACTTTACAAGAACTGCAATTATTGCCCAAGGTTCTCATGGCTTCACCACTGCTGACACAGGATTTTCATGTGGGAGCTGCACAGATGAAAGGATTTGTGCTGTCAATAAAGTGAAATTCAACATGAGGAGACGTACCGCTCTGAAAGAATCATTTACTGTCAAGACTCTGTTGCTCAAACTTCTTCTTTTTGACTTCTGCTGCTCACGACAATGACAATAAATGCTTTACGGTCTATTTTAAGCAGAACGACTTTTCATTAAGGAGTGTTATTTATTACATTTTCACGCGACGTCAGTTCCTCTCCGTTCATTTCTTGTGGTGTTTCTACGATGAGGCGACAGTCATCAGCTCTCCTTCAGCTTAGCAACTGGCAAAATTTGATGAAATTTTGAGCTCGTAAACGTAGACGTTCGCACGCGGGGCTAGCGACACAACATAGTCGAAAATCTTTTCCTGTGTGCTTCGTTTTACCCACAATTCCAGAAAACTGCGGGTTTTGCTATCGTTCGTCTCTCTCCCGTGTGGGAGCTTGAAGGTGTGAATGTTGCACTTTTACAGAAAGAAAAATCCCTCTTTAAAATGTGGATTGTGGACGCTAATGTTAGCTTTTGGAACGTTTCAGCTGCTGCGTCATGTTAAGCATTGAAATGCTAGTTTCAATGCTTGAACAGCTTCGCTAACAGGCTAACTCGTGTTAGCACAGCTTGAACACAACAGTAGCCTCTTCCACCGTCCAATCAAATAGATTTTTTTAACGCAAAAACTAAACCCTAGTCGGTCAAGAGGAGCAGCTTCATCGTCCGTCAGTGTTTGAGGATGTTGCTTGTGTGTCAGATTTATGGTTGTACCAGAAACACATAAATACAAAGGTTCCAACCAGATGCTTTCTGTGCAAATAAAAAACCCCCAAAACAAAACACACACAAAAAAAAACAGATTAATTGTGGTAAAAATTGTCAGTGCAGGAAGGCTAGAAAAAGTGCTGGGCTGGACAATAGATCAATTGCGATATATATTGCGATATACATGTGATCAGTATCGATAGATGACAGGATTTTCAATAATTTCACTGAACCCTGATCCAGAACTGCACGGCATTCTGGGGGATGTAGGCAGAGGAAAGACTTTAGCCATTCAACCTGGTAAGCAACAAACTAACCTCACCCACTTTTTGGTTACTTAGCAACAACCTGTTGCGTGATGTGCACAGCAGCAGTTTAAGGTTTTACCTCAGTGCCTCATAAATTACTAAAATAAAATAAAAAACAGCATGGAGTGAAAACTGGATAAAATTCACAACATGAATTTGACTGTATTTCAGATATTTAAGGCAAATAATAATTATCAATAAAGACTGATATGAAACGCTCACATACTACGTTTTTCATGATGAAATCGTTTTCTTTTTAGGGAACAATTTCCTGAAAATGAATTGTTTCTATTGTGGCATTTGGTGCCTTTGTGAATCCCTGGACATGGACAATCTGCCACCAAGTTATGGTCAGTGCATCCGCACCCTGCTCCCGTTTTGCTGCCTTCACCTGGACACTCTGTGGCGATGGAACGAGGACGGCATGCGCTACGCAGCAGAATTTACAGCGTCGTCTCCGTTTCATTTGGGACGATGTTCTAACTGTCCCAATGACATAAAGGCACCTGTAAAAAGGGCTGGGGTTACAACAGCTAATTATACTCTCCAGGACGCGTGGAGTGAGAAACGACTCCTGTCGCCGCGTTTCCACTGCGAAACGCTTCCCATATTAGTTAGTGCTTAATATCCCCAAGGTCATAACATTTGATAGATCATATTGTCGGCAGGGGCAGCCATAAAAATCCTCCCCCACTACTACAACCACCACCGTCGTCCTCTATGGCAGCTTTAGTCTGCTCACATCACGTGTCTTAATTGGAGGGGAGCGGGGGCCAGACGGCGCGCCCGGCTGAAGGCAATCGATTGTGACAAACAAATTAGAGACGAGTTTGAATGATTAAGTTATGTATCGATTTTGATTTAAACATTAACGTGCTCATGTACTCGGCGGGATTAGATGGGAAGACGAAATGTAATCAATGCTTCCGCGTACATATCCACGGGATTTAGCATGTAAAGACACGGGTCAATGAGGTAATAAGAGGCCTCAAGGACCACACGTTCTTCTGCTTCACCGCTAATTGGATATAGATTATGCTAGCCGGCTGCAGAATATGATGGAGGACACATTGTCATGAATCAGGTTCATTTTATCGGTCAGAATCAATTTCATGGTATAAGTTTTCTTTAAACTCTGCTATTCTGGGCTGAGCGGCTGCAGCTGCCAAAGTTCATTTCACACACAGGCCATTTTTCATCGTGGGCCTCAGATGCTAACTAATGGCTAAGTGTAAATCAAAGATGATTTCATTCACTTTTATGAAATATGTCTGCAAGCAGCTGATGGGAACTTTATCAAAACTAATAGCGCCATTATTCCAGTCTGAGGTCCTGAAAGATCTACTTTTAAAGCTCACTTATTGTCCTGCTGTGGAACAGTACACATATTCTAAAAATGAAAAAAAAAAATAGACATAATTCCTGTGACTAATATTATAATATTTTATATTATAATGGATGGGTGATGATGGCTGCTAAAATTGGAAGAGCTACACTTGTACCGATTCACCAGTCATGTTTGTGTTAATTCTCACAACTGACTTATGATTAATTTTAAATAAATGACTGGTTAGATTAAAATGATTTCCAATAAATCACACTGATGTCCGCTTAGACCTTCTTTCACTGATGTTGTTGGGCCACCATCCTTCAGCAGAACCAGTTGGTATAGAAAAAAAGCCGGCGGAGCCATACCAGAACGGGAAAGAGAAATGGGCTCAACGTAATCAGATGTGGGATGCAAAATGCACTTTATCCAGTTCTGCTCTGAAGTGTAAACCCTCGACAAGCTCAAGTTTCACCTCAATACTCTCTCTGACGAGCATCATTGCGTAGCGGCGTCAACTTCTTAACCAAACATTATCAGTTTGCTACAAATGCAATAAAGTCTGCGCTCCTCCTGACTGACAATATAACTTTTGTAAATATAATGTGAGAAAACCACTATTATCTGTTTATTCAAAAAAAATACAATGTGCGTTTTCTTTTTTTAAATAAGCATTATGACTCAGGTTTTAGGGGCTGCACAGTGGTGCAGTTGGTAGCACTGTTGCCTTGCAGCAAGAAGGTCCTGGGTTCGATTCCCAGCCTGGAGTCTTTCTGCACGGTGCTCCCTGCATGTTCTCCCTGTGCTTCCTCCCACAGTCCAAAAACATGACTGTCAGGTTAATTGGTCTTTCCAAATTCTCTCTAGGTTGTGGTAGTTTCTCTCTGTGTTGCCCTGCGACAGACTGGCGACCTGTTCAGGGTGACCCGCCTCTCACTCGGAATGTAGCTGGAGAGGCACCAGCAACACCCGACCCCTTTAGGGAGAAGGGTGAAAGAAAATGGATGGACTCAAGTTTTAAAGAAATCGATTAATCGAGGTCAATCGATGAGATCAATCAACCTTAGACGAACTCACTAATATAAGCTAAGATAAGCTGTTTGGGCAATGCACCTTTACTACAAAAATATACCAAAAAATGAGGCACTGAAGAAAAAGACCAAAATTAACAGCAGTGGGTCTTTGATATGCTGAGGGTTTATGGACCACAAACACCTACAAATATGTGAAATTTGTGAATACTTCAGACCGCCTCTAAAAACGCTTAGAACTGGCTGTTTAAGTGTTCATTAAAAATGAAGCTTTAACACGATGTGTGTTAACATGCACGGCAGAAACCATGTTAGCACAGAAGCTAACAGTGTTCCTTGTCTCCACTCTTTGGTGTGCAGCCAATCAGCGACGAGGAAAATCAATGGCGCTTCTGGATTGGCCAATAGAATATCAAGCAGTAAAAGTTTTCCAGTTTGCTGCACTGCATTTAAGTCTGAATATTTTAGATCTGCTCTATAAAAATGTTAAAAATATAATTGATCTGAGGTTTTCATTGCCAGCCACCTGCGTTTGGGATTCGGGGGTCTTCATGCTCTGATCCACCAATCAAATAAAATGTTGCAAGAGGCTGTTGGAAATTGCCATTTAACATTTTAAAGACAGAAACACAGATTTAACATTTAAACCATCACTCCCTGCCAGACTAAATATTTTAACATTGTATGGTTTTAAAATACTAGAGATTAGGACTGAAAATGATCTAATATCTTAATAACTGAAGGCACTGGCAGCAGACGAAATGAAATATGCAAGAAGAAATGTCAAATCCATTCATGATTTAATCATGTGGCTGGGATTTTAATAGGCTTTTTAATTTGTGCATCCACCACCGTTTTTTTTTTTTTTTTTAACTTTTTGATTGGTTCTCTGTTTCTCCCTCCACCTGTTTTACAAGCACACACACATTATCCATTGTTGGGAAAACCCGGGTCAAAATAATGAATTCATAACAAGCTGCTTTCCTTGTTTGTAAATTTGTACTATTATCTGGAGAACAATGTTTCATCTCCCTTCACAGGGCTAACAATGGGAATAAAGTACAAAATATAGTTTTAGGTGATCCTGATGGCGTTTTGAAATATATATTTTAAATCTTCCTGCAGAGATAACTGAATATTTATATCAGAAACAAAAGCAAAATCAAACACGTGTGAGAGAGGAGATGCTGTAAAGCACATGCTTGACCCAGCTGGACCCCACTGCTGAGAGTGAAACTTAACTTAGAGGCTCTACTATGTTTTCTTACAGGCGCCAACCGTTACCTTCAGTTGTTATAAAAATGCTATATATTTCAAAACATAACTCCAAAAACAGATTGCGAGGATTCAGGGTATCACACGTGGTCTTTTGCTAAAGACAAAAAAGAAATCCTACAACCACTAAAGTGTGACGCTACTGCATTATTTTCCACATTTCTTGACGAGGAGAGTTGTGCTCAGTGTCTTTAGAGGTTTTTATGTCGTTTCTTACAGTGGTTCTTGGTGCAGCGCTCCCTCAGGTGCGGAGGTGAATAGGTTTATTCCAAAACGTCTGCTGGAATCCGATTGTCAAGGCAAATGGACTGGAGTTTGGTTAAAGCAGACTGAAACAGGGCCAACAGATCATTATCTTACTTCCTGATGCTCAGGCAATCAAAAAATAAAGAAATGAACAAAAAAAAAAAAAAAGTAGCAGCAGCCCAGAAAAGTGTTGTACCAGGTCGTGACAAAGCAGGAAACTGTGAACTGCACCTCATTGATCTGAGAGTAAGACGACATTTTCACCAACGCAAGAGACATGCATACATACAGATTCATGTAACCAGTTCTTTTCAATACAGCAGCTTACCTGGCAGGTCAGGAAACCTCACCCACCTGCAGCTGAAACTGCTATTGGACTTACCATGTTCAACATTTTTCGATCATTTCTACAAACTTTTCAACTTCAAGCGTCAAATTATTTTCACAGTTTCATCAGAATCCCATGGAAACTGAAATCACATTGTGGTTTATGAGTCGGGCCAGATTGATCGCTATTAACATTATTAATATAAAATCAAATATCACCGAATGCAAATTATTCTTGACTGCATTATGATATGAAACTGCGGCGTTTCAATCACTGTCCTTTCAGTGGAAAAAGATTCGTGAGCATTAATTAACTTTCCCTATTATTCCTCCGTCTCCGCCACTCTTATTTTTCACACCGGTGCAGACTGGGGCACCTAGAGAGCGGCTTTAATGCCATCAGCTGCCGTCGCTTTCAGAGCAGAGGGTTGTCGGCTCAAATCAGCTCCTACTGTCACATGATATCAATCATATTTCTGATTTCTCTTTCAGACGTTGACTTCGGGACGGAGAGATAACTTTGCCTTTGTGGCTCGCGCCGACTACGAGGATCCCGCCTTTAACCCCTGGGTTTGGTCATAATCCTGCAGTTTATTTGAAATATTTAAGATAAAGGGAACGCGAGTTGCGCTGACTGACAGATTAATCCTCAGCCGGATGCAACGCTGTCATGGAATGAACAATTTCATCACCTGTCAGTTCTGTTTTGGCTCATGAGGCGAAACGGAAATCAACCTAGAAAGAGGTTTGGTTTGCTTCTGGTGGCAGCAGCCTTCACGTTCAGCTGAGTATTTATTTTTTAAATTGCGGAATTAATGAATGCGTCCCGATGCGCCTGGTGTGTCAGATTAAAAGTACCTTTTGAAAATAACGACCTTTAAGCAGATATTAAACATACTTTTCAGTAAAATCACAATTCTTTGTAAAAAAAAAAAAGAAAAAAAAAAGGTTTTTGACAAATTTCAAATGTTGCTTATTCAATAACTGATAGAAAAAAACTCATGATGGTTAAGAGAAATACAACTTAAAACATTAGTCTTTGACTAATTAATTTATATAACATGTTTTTCTTGGTCATGGAGTAGCAGAAATTAACTTTTTAATAATATTCTAATTTGCTGAAAGGGCCTGTACTGTTTTCTTAAATAAAAGCAAGAGATTAAATAAAATGACTGCAAAATGAGTAAAATAAGTCATATCTAATTATCCTGCATAGATGGAATATTTAGTTTCAAACCCTGGAAATTTCCATCTAGCAATAAAGCCTTTGAAAGTTATTGCCTTTGAAAGTGCAATAACTTTCCATTTTTTCACACTAATCATAAGATGTAATAACTTTGAAAAGGCTTCATGCTACAGACTCACAAAAACTGGATTTTACTTTGAAGTATATGAGTCTGATTAACTATAAACTGGAGGTGCGCGTTTATCGTGTCGTTTATCGTGATCAATGTTTTCCATTAGAATTTTGATCCATTGTGGTCACGATAAATTACAAATAATGATGTTTAAAATCCCCCAAAACTATCTGTGTTGTTGGGATTGTCAGTGTTTCTATTTTCTCCACTGTTTGTTTAATGAGAATATCAATAAAAAACAATAAATATGATTATGGTCTAATGTGACTGTAGTGTCCTGAAGAAGTGACCCACACATTGTTTTTCAAGAGCAGTATTTGTGTTACTGGGGCTTTTCTCATCTGTCTTAGTCATATAATTACCCACAATATCATTGGCAATTTTTATCGTTATCGGAATAGTACCTCAAAATATTGTGATAAAACTTCAAGTCCGTATCGGCCAGCCCTACTGTAAACCTTATTTCTTAGATTTTTGTGAAAAAGATTTCAAATATTTTGCTTCCAAAACACAGTAACTCATTTTAAGATGCAGAATATCAATAAATTCATGGACACTTGTGGATGTAGTTTCACGAAATTTGCTGTTTGCTAAATCTGCTAAATATTACATTGAATATTTGTCCAAAAGCACCACTCATAAAATCAGCTCAAACTGCATTCTTGGCTGTTTGTTTTGATGAAAGCAGGCTGTAATACCAACGACTGCGTTAAATAGCTAATGAGGCATGGAGTGTCATCACATCCCTCGAGCAAAAGCTAGCGTGTGGTGAAAGCAGGTGAACAACTGTAATCACAGAGGAAGTTACTGCGTAAATACCAACCCTGGAAAAACACATAAACCTCATTCTTTAAACAAAAAGAAACTTTTGTAATCATTCAGTCGTAAAACTGGATTCCTGCTGATTCTGCTGATTAAAAAGAAAGAGTTCAGAGTTGATCATCTTTACACGGTCACAAAAGCATCCTTCTTTGAAATAACTGGAATATTTTATTGATACGTGTTGGTGGGTTGATTGTTGTACCAATTGCTCAACAGCAGCTGGTCCAGGCAATTTGTTTAGAAGTGAGTTAATGCTAACTTGATGTGGCACATTTCAAATTTTAGTTTTTTCGTTGTGGAGATAAGACAAAAAAATTCATAATCTCACATAAGAGAAAGTCAACCTTTTTTTTATTACGTTCATGCAGAGGGAAGAAAAAATCCCAAAAGAGGAGAAAGGTATTATTTTAAATTTTACTTTACTAGTTAAGGTGGCGTTACGTCCAACAGGACCCTAACCCTAACCCTAACAGTGGCACAGTTGGTAGCACTGTTGCCTTGCAGCAAGAAGGTCCTGGGTTTGATTCCTGGCCCGGGGTCTTTCTGCACGGAGTTTGCATGTTCTTCCTGTGTGAGTGTGTGTGTGCATGGTTGTTTGTCCTGTCTGTCTCTGTGTTGCCCTGCGACAGACTGGATTAAAGTGTTTTACACAAACAGAGCTGGAGATGAAAACCCTGTGAAGAAGAAGTTCATATAAGATATATAATATCATACAATATGCAGTTTTATGTTTGCTAACTGCTGCTGGCTAGTCTGAAGGAGCTGAGTGAATGAGTCATAGCATTAGGTCCTGCTCTGTGAGGTGGAAGCTCGATAGCATTAGAACCTGCTGCTCTGAGGAGGAGCTGCGCCTTGAAGGCGGAGCTAGATCCACCCGGGCGTTTCGCACAGCTGAATGGTTTAAATGGAGATTAAAGGTTTTGTCAAACATGTGTGAAAGAATCAAGACAACACTCCCGATATGTTTCTGTTGAGGGAATAACATTTTTAACGTAAAGCTAAAAAAAATTATTTCACATAATACTGCCCCTTCTAAGCAGACTGATGCTTAGAAGGGGCATCAGTCCCACAAGGTTGTTTTACATTTTCATTCCAGACGTTCAAAAGAACGGGGCAGGGTGATGTAGGGTCGCCACTCTTGTCCTCTCCTGGCTCCCGGCTCTTTCTCCGGACTCCGACTCAGGGAGGCCAGGAGACAAGGTGAGCCGGGCTCCTGAGGAACATGACGAAGAGTGACACGCTGTGCCAGCAGCAGCAGCAGCCCTGTGAGAGGAGTCAGCGCTGATGCAGGATTCACACTCATCACGCCTTGAAGTGGCCCTGACGATGACAGTGACACACATGGCAGGTCCGTGGCGAGAAGAGGATCTAATGCGCTACTCAGGACAAATGAGACGCCTGTGGAAAGCACCATGTGTCCTGGATGTCCGTGTGTTTAGTGCATAAATATTTATAAGGGCATGTGAGGTCATAAAACTAATGGGTGGAACATGTTAGAGAGGCAGTATCATGCACAAATGGTCTGTTTTGAACTTTATGTCACGTTATGATGTTATTCCCTCATCAAAACCATACCTGGAGTGTTGCTTTGATCCTTTCAAGCATGTTTGAGAAATCCCTTAATCTCCATGGCAACAATTCAGCTGTTTAAAGTGCGAGGTCCACCCAGGGTGAACCGCGTTACAGAGCAGCTCTCCCCCATTCAGCTCCTTCAGACTAGCCAGCAGCAATTAGCAAACACCTGGTGGAGCTGCAAATCAACTGGGCTCATTACACGAGCTAAGTCTCAGTGAAACGCTGGTGTAAAACGTTGTTAAAAGGGTTGATAGAGGAATGTCATGATGACTTCTTGTAGAGTGGAGTTTCAGAAAGAGCAGAAGTTCTTAAAGAGACAGAGGCCCGATTTCAAGGTGCTAAATTACAAAATTTCTTTTAAACGTTTTCTACTCTACTGCTAGATGCACATTTGTTTTAATAGTATTTGCCCAGAACACCCTGCACTGTAGTATGCTTCTTGTTTTTGAAGTTGTTTGACAAATGCAGGATTTTTTTTTTAACAACTGAACATATTAGTTACTTGATCGTGATATAAAATGATAACATGTGGATGGTAAACATAATACTGCCCCTTTTAATTATCATCTAACGACTCTTTATGTCCGTCTTCTCATAAGCTAAATAATAAATAAACTTTTTCATCAATAAGAATTTATTGACTAAAAACTAGTTCTTATATTTTGCTGAAAAGCCATTTACAAGTCATTTCCAGTGTGCTAACATATTTGCACTAGAAACTAAACTAAAAACAGCCTGTAAGAGTTTGCGTTTTTGCCGTGAACGCTCATGCTTCTTAGCATAGCCGCCAATGACGGCGGATGAACATTGCTCCTGTGACGTTTGGTTGCTTGTGTGATCACACGAGAGCGACTGGAGAAATCTTGTCTTTGAAGACATCTAATGGATCTGTGTTTTGGAGGAAAACAAATTAAATCGGTGCTTTTCTTTCCAGTTTTTTTTTAACCGTTTAAACGCCCCTTGTTCAAACAGAAAGTGTTCTCCAGGGACACTCTCTACTCTCTCGCTTGCGTATGAAATGCAACTCTATTTATCTTCCAGCACGTTCGTGTTCTGGCCATTAAAACGTGTTGCACACTGTGTGTGTGGGGGTGTGTGTGCGTGTGTGGGCGTGCGTGCGTGTGTGTGTGTAATATCCCACAGACAGATAATAAGTGCCTGTGCACACAACATCCGACTTACTCATGTCAATTAGAGCGCATTCTACGACTGCAAGCTGTCTTTAGCTACATGGTGGAAAAAGTTGAAATCTCCATCTCATAAGGACAGATTTCCACTTGCGGATTAAACGGCGTAATATCTCATATTAAATGATAGCTGAAAGGCAAGCGTAATGATGAGGAATAAGAAATACCCACAGGGTATGCATCATCGTAAGCATCAACAAGCATGAGTGGCTGTGATGAAGGATCCTGCAGGACAGGACCAGCTTCGCGGATCTGGTTGTTTTTCTACACATTTACTTTTTTTTTCTTTTTTTCTGAGGGTTATTAGATAGAGCAGCGTCTTGTAAACAAGGCGGAAAAAATTCAGCATTTACATGAACAAATTATGCTCATTTTCTCTCTGAGGTGGGTTAATCATCCGGTTTTTCAACTTTCTTCTAGGGTGAGTCACTTAGTTTACTCACACAGCTGTGTACTCTGCCGCCTCAGGTGCCACCGACTGCCGCCGCCATTTCCTAAGCTCACACCGACGGGGCCATTTCTGTGATGAATAATCATATCTGGTTCGGTTTAATAAGCAGCCTTTCAGATGCGTTTAACCAAAGGGCCCGAAATGCTCTTATTCTTTGACTTGATTTTTAAATGTTCATGCATAAATATGTACACAAGCACACCCAGAGCAAGAACCAGTATTCAGTTTTTACGCTCCACTAATCTGGAACAAACTTACAGAAAACTGCAACACAACCGAAACACTGACTTCCTTTAAATCAAAGCTAAAATCAGACCTGTTTGCCTTTGACTCATAAGAACTGTAACATTAATAACCTTCTTTGATGCAGATTTGCTTGATGATTTTGATGACGTTTGACAATGTGTTTATTGTTGTTTCATAATTAGTTACTGTATTATGTTTTATGGTGTAAATGGTTAAATGTCCTCTAAGCAACCCGTGAAAGCCCAGATGACTTAATCACTTTATTCACAAAACCTGAGTCAGCATTAGCAAGGTACGCCATGTCCGATGGAATGGGGCATTATTCTAGAAAGTTTCTGTGTGCTTGTGGAAAGATTATGAATAAATATTCAAATCTAGTAAAATATATTATCTGTAACAAGTTAACAAACTGTTAATGTTAAGGCACATTGACTAGCTTAGCATCCTAAATTAGCAGTTAAAAACCAGAGCTAATACTAATGGCACATTGGCTAGCGTACTTGCTTGTAAGAAACTTGTTAAAGAAATATCTAAATATACAACAGGTATTCAGAAATCATACACAACATAAACAAAGTTACAAAATAACATTTTTGGCATTTCTTACTGGCTAGCATGCTAGCCAGTAAGCTCTTAGGGTTAACCCTAAGAGCTTAACCCTAAGCTCTTAGGGTTAAGAGCTTAGCCTCTTAACCCTAATGCAATGTTAATGAATTTAACCCTAATGCCAGTTAATGTCACATTTAGCTGTGGTTGTCAGGGATATGGTGAACTGGTAACTTTCTTAAAATGGATTTTTCAAGTTTACTTCTATTTAGTAACGTTTAATGTCCAAATCTTGGTTTCTCTTTGTTTTTAACTGTGAACACCAGTCAGATAAGGAACATAGTGACTAATTAGCGAGAATTATCTAATTGAGTTTGTAGAACAGTATCAATACATTTAAGATGTGAAACTTAGATAAATAGATCAGAGAAACACTAGTGCCCAATGCTCCCCGAATAAAATATTTGCAAATAAGTTCACCAAAAGGAAATTTGCAGCTTTGACTCCAACCTCTTCTTTTGCCTCTGCATCTCTGTTTCACGCCAGCACACTGTCACTTTCCCACCTCTCGGCAATCCACATGCAAATCACAAATCAGGAAGGTATTGTTCATTTGTAATTCCTTCAAACACTATGCAGAGCTCGCGAGGGGAATTGATACCCAGCGCGCACACATTCAAACCATCTGGACACTTGCGGCGTCAAAGATTAAATGAGCTTCATATATTGCACAGACAGATTGTCGCTGTAACTGTGTTAGCTGTACGATGAGACAGGAGGCTCAATGTACAACACAGATCACATGATGCCAGATTCTATATGTGCTTTAGATCAATGCCCACAAACAACAACCTGCCAGAATCGAGCTTCATGCTGGCAGGATGTTGTCAGTTTAATGCCAAGTAAACTAGACATATTGCCCTTATTTATAATGTCGGCAGATACAGTGTTGTAGAAATGTGTTTAGCATTTCTGGCCGTAATTAAAAGCACTTGACTCTGTAAGCACAATTGCGAACAGACGCATTCATACACCAACAAGCCCATCTACGTCCACGAGACGACTCCAAGGTCAAAACCAATGTTGGTTGCCAGGAACAGAAAGGCCTGTCGGGTGAAAACCTTTTCTTCGGACCGACGAGATACATTTGTTGTTGTTGGAAGCAATGCAATGAGTTAATCTCAGTTATCCAACTATCCATCGTTAACCTCAATCAAATTTTAATCAGAAACTGTATTTCAATGATATAAAAACATTTTAAATTTCAAGTCAAATGAGCTCAGTAGCAGATACTTGTTATTTTTAATCTGCTGTTTAGGTTAGTAGACCATCACAATGAGAGACAAAGTGCTATTATACTTTTGAGTGTTTCAAGAACCCTGGATCATTCATGAAATTTTTTTGAAAAAAGACTTTTCCAGAAAGAGGAAGGCTAACTGCTTTTGGAACAAGAACAATTTTCTTTTCCAACTTGCCATCAGATTGTTGTTTGAAGCAAAATAAATGAATCCCTTGTGGGCCGACAGACGCAGTTTTGTCGTCTCTATTGTTAGCAGATGTCACCTGTGCGTCAGATTTATGAGCATACCAGAAACATATGAGTAAAAAAAGCTTCCGGTCGGAGTTGTTAAAAAAAATTCCAGTCGGGGGAGCGGCTGATTTCTTCCAATCTGTCGTGAAGAAATGATAATCAAATTGTTATGATATGCGCTGGCACAGAAATCATAACTATTTGGCCTCTTGAATTAATTCCATTTCTTACCGTCACAGTTTTACTTTAACAATGAATTAAAAGTTTAGCTGCTTCCCTTTTAGCTTAATCCGTATTGAGGTAGAATCACAGTTTTCACCTGAACCTCAAATGGTTTCTCTTATTATATTAACTGATGAAATATTGCCCTATTTGTTTGTGTTTGTTCTTTCGTTCTGTGCCCAGTAAATTTGTTCTAGAAGTGCCGCCGCTGCCAGTTTGTGCAAATGCTTGATGGCTCTTTAGTGTAATCTTAAACATGTGAGTAAAAACGGAGTAAATCCATAAAAAGAGCAATTTATTTATGTATTTGTTTTTTCTAACTCCACTGTGACCGCGTGTGTGTAGAAAAGCAAGAGAGCAAGAGAAACGGCCTGCTCCAGAAAGCGTGGTGTTCCCACTGAGGGCATTTAATATTTTACAGTACGTCTGAAAAATCTTTCGCCAATTAGGTCAAGTCAACTTTGTGTAATGGACTGGTGGAGTATTTCTGCTTCAAGTTCTGGACCGGCTTTTCAAATGGAAACTTTGAATTCTGAGACTCTGGAGATGGTGCTTGAACTTTTGAACTCTGAAATACATCGCTACACTTTTGTTAAAATCTAACTCATGAAAAGATCTGAGGAAATAAATCTTTTCATATTGGGTTTTCCTAGTGTGTGTCCTAGTGCTGCTCCCTTTACCATATATTCAAAAAACTCTAATCTCATGAGACCAAAACAATAAATAAATAAATAAATTCCCAATGTCTGAATTATGGAAATAAAGGTACTGCGCGATCTAGCGGAAAAATTTCATAGTAAGAAACCGAGATTTTATTCTGTTTTTCTTTCCTCCTTTTTCTGAAAATCTGTGCTCTAGTGAGCAAAGTGTTCAACCTGCCTCCTCCCTGTCATCGGTTCCATCTGTGCTGACAGAACAGCCTGAGTGTGACTCTGCTGAGAATGTGCCACGTTTTCAAACACTTAGGTTCAACGTTCAAGCACATCAGTCACGGCCGGTGATTTATTGACTGAGTATCCGACTTTATATTCACTTCAGCTGGACTGGAGCCAGGAGGCTCCACACCCCGGCCCGGCCGCTGGGTGAAACGTGAAGGCAGGAAATGCTCATTAGGGTTCTCAACCAATCTTGGTGTTTTGCTTATGGCCACAGTCTTGCAGCCGTCCGCTCTCTAACGCCGCCAGCACTCCATTTGACCGAGCATCTGCTTATTTACTCACCCAATTACTTTTTTATGTATTCTTCAACAAAAACACACTGTTGGACAAAATCCAACCAGTATTTTAAAGTCAAAAAGACCGGTCTCTACCTTGTGAAAAATAATAAATAATGCCCCTTTGTCAACATTTTGTCATATTATAGTTACACATTTCAATGCATTTTATTGGATTTTTTTTTGTGAAAGTCCGACACAAGTTAGTGATAGGAAGGAACGTGTTACATGGCTACTACCGTTATTTGGAAATAACATTCTTAAAGGTGTGGTATTCTGTATTTTCCCGGCACACTATCTAATTAGTATGTTGTCTTCAGTTGTTATAAAAATCTTATACATAGATCAAATATGAATTTGTGATTTAACGTTTTGAAATTGGGCCTCTGTCTCTTTAAGAAACTCCTTCTATTTCTGAAACTCCGCCTACAGGACATGGTTCCTCTATTAACAACATATTACAACATTTCTGCCAGCGTTTCACTAAGAAGCAGCTCAGTCTGCCGTTTCACCAGGTGTTTGCTATTTGCTGCTGGCTGGTCTGAAGGAGCGTTTGCCCCGCTGAATGGTTGCCATGGGAGATTCATGGATTTCTCAAACACGAAAGAATGAAGGCAACACTCCAGTCCGAGTGGAGAGCGTCTTTGAACACTAGTTTCCAAGTGAATTACCGCAGAATCAAACTAAAGTTTTCCCACAACATGATGCTGCCACCACCATATTTTACTGCGAGAAAAGAATGTTCAGGGTCATGTGCAGTGCCGGTTTTCCTTCACAGTGTTTTGCACCTATGCCTTAAATCTGACCATAACATCTTCATCCACATGTTTGCTGTATCGACAAGAAGGGTTCACTTTGGCAGCTTGCCATAGATTGTCAGAAGATTCTCCCACCTGGGCTCTGAATCACACAGCTCCTTCAGTGGAGCCGACAGAAGCCTCTTGACTGCTTCTTTGATTAGAGCTGTGATTGCCTGGTTGGTTTGTTTAGGTTGATGGCCATGTCTTGGCAGCTTTAAAGTTGTGTGCTCCGTTAGAAAAACTCTAAACTATTTCCTTCGTTACCTGACCCTGTAGTAAGTTTCTCCACAATGTTATCTCTAAACATTGTTGGGTACAAAACGCTGTGGATTTTGAAAACTATTCATACTTTCTCTCAAATAGTGGGTACTGCTAGCTAAAAAGTTAGTTGTGCTAACCTGAAAGTACTAATCATGAACATTAGTTGGTGTAGTACCATGGAGGCACCACAGCAACATGGTATTTAGAGGAAGTGAATGCTAAAAGCTACACAGATAAGGTATTTAGCAGAAGCTAATGCTAAGGAGCTAAGTCAACACAAAATTTAGCAGAAGCTAATGAGCTAACTTTCATTCAACTTGTATATCTGCCCTGGAAAAATCACAACCCCGCAATGTTTTAATTTTGGCATAAGCTACATGGTCTTTAAAGTGCTGAAGTAGGCCTATAGTATGTGTTTTATTTTTTTTCTTGTATTTTTGTTTGAAATAAAGTTATTGGGGATTGAAAGAGCGAAAGTGCGAAGAGGACACGGAACTGCTGTGCAAATAGTCTTCACAATAAAAGCATAAATATAAGTTAACAGAAGAATTTGATAACCAAAACGTGAACACAAGTGTTGAGCTTTATTCAAACTAAAGTTTACAGAACAGCAGAGTAAATTTGAGCTTTAGAATTTAGCCGTAAAACATTTTAATACTTATCAAAAGCACGAAGCAAACAATTATGTGAAAGATTTGAAAACATTGGCAAGCTAGTGCAACATTGAGACAGAAAGGCATCGGAAATTTCCAGCACTCTACTTTTTGTGTCGCGTTGTCCATGTGGCAGGTTGATCTCTTTCCACTGTTGGCTTGAAAACATCCGCTGACACATTGGTGAAAATAATTTTTCTTTACCATCCAACTGTTTTATGTCCTTTTGAACTGTGACAGTGAATGTGGCCTGAGCGTTGTCTCCGTCTCGCAAATATGTGTCACGTAGTCCGAGACGAGTGATCCTTGTGGCCGATCCGCGGGGACGCGGCGAGTTGCTCAGTATGCACAGCCGCAGAGACGCAAGGATTTATACGAGCTGAAGGATGTGAAAACGGCATTAACGGAAGGCCAGGTCAGTTCCGTGTTGCTTCCCCCGGGTTTGTTTCTCACAAGGGGGTTATGGTTTCATTTAAGGCCGTGAATATTGCTGCCTGATTTTCTTGCTGAGCCAGTCCTCCGTCGACGGCGCGAACCTTGAGATAAGGTCCACATATATTTACATTCAAAGTGCTGTTTGCTTTCGTACGTGACCTGAGGCGCTGGTGGAGTATTAGAAGAATGGAGAAACACTCAAAGAGCCCAAATGTTCTGGTGGCCTTTAGCCGGCAATATGTTGCCGCTATCTGTTGCGTATCCAGCTGGTTAAAAAAGAGGAAAGCTTTCCTTTCAGCAGAGAGGAGAAGAGAGTAAATCCCTCTAGGAGAGCGTTGTGTTTGGTTGTTTCTTCCATCTGTAGCTTCCGGAGGACAGATTGTGATGTGATGTTCACTAAAATATGAAATCCTTTGTCATTACCGTGTGCGTCCTTCTTAATTCCTACAGCTGGGATGAGTATTACAGCCGTTAATCAATGCCATAATGGAAGATGGCAGCACTGAATGTGATGTTTCTAAGCGTTTATGTTGCCATTCCGGACTGTGACAAATTGTTTTCGCTGCAGATGTGTTGTCAAAAGAGTAAAAATGATTGAAATTTGATGTTCTAAGCGTCAGCGTTATCAATGACGTTTTTCAGAAGCAGTACAACTGAAGCTCCTTTCGATTTTAAATAAATATTTTTTAGCCAGAAAAGAACGTAAAAGGCAAAGCATTATGGAAAGAAAAAATCAAAAGGCAGAAAGGTTCCCCACGGCGATATCGAGCCGTCAGGCAGATATCCATACGTCGTTGCTCAATGCCTCTCTCCCGCAGTCATTGAGCGAAAGACGACGTACACTCTGACCAGTCACCAGTCGATCAAAGGCAACTCTGTGTGGAAACACACACTCTCACAAAAGGAGATTGACGTACAGATTGATGTACATTTCTGCAAAACTCCATGTGTCAATCACAAAATGTCTGAAAATAGTCAATACTGGAACAAAGGCTTTGCAAGCAAAGACTCCAACTCCCAACATGCAAAAATAATTTGTGCAAAGACTGCTCTTCTCCGAATTAGCCTATGACGAAAAGGGAATCTCCACTTAATGCCGATTCTACAACAGGAGTTCAAACCCAGGTGAAAGAAAAGACAACTGAGGCAACGACCTTCTGTGGCCTCAGCAGTTTAGTTACAGAATTAAAGTTAAAAAGACACATTTACAGTAAAAATCAATTGCATGTCGTCATGTTTAGACTGGATTTATGGATGTTACAGCAGCGCCGTTTGCTTCTAATGACTAAAATTCCTCATTGATATCAACTCGTGAACTTGAGGTGGTTCTTTGTGCAGCGCCCCCACATGCAAGAAGGGGAACAGATTTTTTTTCAACCAACTCGGTTTGTTTGACGCAGTGCAAATAAAGCTGATGCGAACCGCAACAGCTGAAGACGTAACAAATGTTGCAATTCTGGTCCTTAAATGAGCCGAGTCTACCAGACAATTAGGAGTGAAAACACCCTTAAAAATTAGTATCCACTTATTTTAGTTTTTATTAATTCGGTTGGCTTGCCTCTGGTAGAGCTTCTGAATTTCAAATCAAGCTAAAACCACTCATGGTTTTAGCTTGGTCTTCATTTTGCCAATGCCTACAGCCTGGTGTATTTGTACAACAGAGAACCTTCGTCCTGCAGCCTCCATTTTACTGCTGTGCAGATTCCCTAACACTAAACACTTTGCCGGGGTGATTGCATAAATAAGTTTCTCAAGGCTCTCAGTGCCACCCACCCCATTTGTTTTCGCAGCACCAACAGACTAAAGCGTAGAAAAGTGGTGTTGGCCGTCGCAGACACATAAATCATCCACAGCACGCCGCTCCAGCTGGGGATTCTCCACAGGAAAAAAAAAAAACAAGCTGATGAGTTACGGCCACAAAATTATTATCGATGCTGTCTGGTGAACATGTTTCACACGCTGGCTTCGGCCCCTTTTGGACAAAGCTGAGATTGAAACGGAGCATCAGAGGATTTTCTAGAAAATTAAGTCTGGGACGTCAATTTTTTCACGTCTGTTTGTGGCGAACAGCAGCACCTCGCTTGAGCGTCATACTGTGAAATGTGCTCACTTTATACACCCTACTGCAGCAAATTCAACTGAAGTATTTACATTTAGCTGCAAATGTGTTACCTTTGCCTTTTTTTTTTTATATCACACTTGGATAAAAAAAAAATCATATCAAACAATCGTAGCCTAAATACAAATTAAGTCATTTAGAACGTTGTTGAAAAGTCCATTTATTTCAGAAGCTTTTTTTCTGTGAAACACATCATATACATTATTTGCACACAGAGCGGCTGCCTTTCTTTCTCTTATTTATGATGATTTTCCTCTTGCAGTTACTGAACGCATGATTTTTAAAATTAAAACGTTACGTCAGACCAATAATAATAAAAATAATATACTTAAAAATGTGGATTTAATGAAAAATATGCTTAATAACACCGGCTTAAAGATGAACTCAAAAGGTACTTTTAATCAGACAAATGAGCCTCATCAGAAAGCATATTGTAATTTATTGACTGACTGCACATAATGCATTTTTCATGCATTCTTTGAAAACCAACCTGGTACTATATAAAAACCAATGTCCCTATTGATTTTAAGACAGGTCTTTTATATGAAAAGGTTGTAAAATTGTCCCTTTTTGCTAAATTGCTTTAGTTCAGCACTTTCTGGTGGAAACCAGAATTCATGGTTTCATCAATTACAGCTTAGATCCTAAAGCATCACACTGTCTGCACCATTATTTGAAGTGTTTAACCTTACCTAACAGCAAACTGCTTTGTTTTTGAATGCTAATCAAGTTGCATAATATTCAATATCTCATTCACACTTAGATTCCTGTCACTATCCCGTTGTCATCCCTCTCCTTTCATCTGTTTTTGAAAACTCTCAGTCCCTGCAGTCCTTTAATAAAAAAACCCCGCTGTGGTGCATTTTATTTAGTTGGCAAATAAATTGATTCCAGCAGAAATCTGGTCTCGTATCATGCAATCCTTGTCCAATCTTTGAAATCTTATCAAATTGGCGAGGACCTGCCCGTGGTGACAGCGAGGAGCGGTCAGGTAAGGAACGGGACGGTCGGAGCGCCCGCGGCGTTTTTTCTTTTTTTTTCTTTCTTTTTTATCTGAAGAGATTACTGACGGCAGCTATGGCCTCTCCGCCCGGCTGCCAGGGCGCCCCGGCTTTGATCCTAACTCCGTCTGAATGGTAATCACCTGGGAAAAGGTCCCAATTATCTCCCTGGAACTCTCTGAGGTACGGCGTCCCTGTCGCTCTCCCACAGCCTCGGCTTACACACAGACACGCACATCCAGTCGCTTACATACTGTACAATCAGGCGCTGACATATAGACTAGAGTGTTACTCTGCCAACGGTGCAGTTTTGGGTTAAGAAAATGTCTCAACAACATCACAACTGTCCTTCGACATCTAGATCATAATTAGGTTGTAAGATATTAAGTCCAAAGGTGAACGCTTTGACGTCCCCATGACGTCTTAATGTCGACATCAACAAGCTGCGTTTCCATTGCAGATCTGAGTAAAACTTTAATATTCTGCCAATATTTTGCAGTTGTGGTGTTTCCATTAAATAAGAAACTGAACTAGCACTGTTAGCTTATCCGGGAGGTAAAAAACGAACCCATAACATGATCTATAGCTCTGAAGAATGAAACCATTACTAACTCTGTCAGTATTCTGCTAATGGCGAAAAAATATAATTTCGCATTTGCGGTGTTTCCATTAAACGGGAAACATGAATAATTATGTTCACACGATACGTCATTTAAAAACATGTTTCGCCACAATCGACCCAACTGCTTCCTGTTTTCTTCTTCGTGGTTTGTGCCAGTGGCAACATCTGGTTGTTGATCACATGACTCGTATGATGTGAGAAATTGTTTTTTGAAATAACTCAATTCAATCTCAATCGCCTCATCAACTACTTTTTTGAAAAAACAATTTTTTTTAAAATGGCGTGATTCCATTTATTTTTCGCAAAATCAAATTGCGAAATTATATGGCCAATGGAAACACAGCTACAGAAAGATCGGCAATGACAAACGTAACTTGCGCTATTGTCAGTTTTGTGGAAGATCTTCAATGAAAATGTCAAAGAACATTTGACAGAAGGTTTGACAGAGAACCTTGTTCTGAACTACAACAAGGTTCTCTGGGTCTTTGCAGCAGAAACACAGAGCACCACAGATGCCAGTAGAAAACTGCAAGAGGAGGTTCTGACTTATTTATTTCACCAGTTAAGCTAAAATGTCTTCCCAGCGTTACATAAAGGCCAGTTTTGTGTCTCTGCAGGTCCTCCGGTGTAACTGTGGGCCTTTTGGCTGCTTCTCTGCTCAATGCCTGGCAGTTCATACATGTAGCCACGTTTTGGTAGCACTGACGCTTTTTGTTATAAATTGTGGATTAAATGGCGCTATGTGACATTGTTCATAGCTTGAAGTAGTAAGTAGAGTCTCAGTCTGCTGGTCTTTATGCTGCTGCTTGTTGACTGATCTTCTCTACGTTCACACAGCAGGCAAAAGCCACCTACATTTTTCTTATTTTACACGTCCAACTGTCTCACTGGAGTCTAAATGACACAATTCCGTTTTTTTTTCTTTTATTTCAACAAAATCCGGCTTGATTTGTTGAACCAAACTCGATCCACGGAGTGATTTTCCCCCAGCGACTCTCTGAGAACACGGCGCCCTCGCCGGGTCACGGATGTCTTGTAGCTCGGCTAATCAGGAAACGGCACGCTGCTTTTCCAAACGCAAACTTATCGTCTCATCAGAAGTGCGGCGGTTTGAAAGCAAAGGCATGACCAACCGGAGAGGTCTGAGCGAGAGGGTCAGTTGCTGGTTGCATTAGCGGCGGGGTTGAAAACACACAGCGGGGTCCAGAGATGGTGTTGGTGATAGAGGAAAGGAGAGCGTCTGATTGAGATTAAAGACTCCGCCTCGGCCCTAAGCACCGCCTGATTGTGATTGGGTAGCAGATCAAAGGAAGTGACAGAGAGAAAAATGGATGGATGGAAAGGATGGATGAGCAGATAAAGTGGCGGCCGGAGCGCGGACACCAGACGGATGGTGCAGCTGGTTCCATCTTGGCGATCGCACTTTACATACCGGCAGCTTCTCGCTGTGGGATCTCAGGAAGAAAGAAAAAAAGAAACACAATTCCAGCGGCGAGGGTAGACGTGTGATCAGCCGGGTGTTTTACTGTTGATAAACTGTTTTCATGACCCAACATTATACATGTCATACCCTACGGTTCTGAAATATTCAGAATTGTTCTTTTTCTTTCTTTTTGTTTTTTGCTTGTTTCTCCACTGCCTGGTAAGCAGGAGAACAAGGCATTTCCCTGAGTCATTTCTAATAATGTGATCTTTTTTTTTTTTTGCCCTTGAAAATGTAATCAGAGCGTTTAAAAAAGGCTTGCGGGGCTCTAATCCCTCCCCAGTACGCCAGAGTGCTGCTGTGAGATTAAAAGAAACATTGAATCACTCATCAATTTTATTTATCTTTTTATTTAATTTTTTTTTTTACCGTGTTAATTGTCCAAGCTCTTTTAGAAGTGCCAAGATAATCCCAAATAAGTTGGATTATTTTAACAACATAGTTTAGAGGAAGTGACTTCACCTCAACACACACACACACACACTTAACTTCACATCACAGTCCAAGTTGGTAATATGTTTGATTTTGTAATTTGACGTATTGAGATTATCTTACACATTTGGCTATAAATGAAATCCTAAATCCTATTGTGCATGTGCTGTCTTGCTAAAGTATTTTTTTTTCTGAAGTTATGTTATATCTACAGCTTTTATTGTAAATTATAGTTTGCAAAAATGCTGGTAAAAACATTGTTAAAGGGTTAATAGGGTCATTAGGTCATCATGTTGTGATTTGCTGTCATGTTGTGATGACTTAATGAAGGCGGAGCTTCACAAAGACCAGGAGGTTTTTTTTTTTTTTTAAAGAGGCAGAGGTCTGATTTCAAAGAGTTCAATTACAAAGTCAAATTTCTCTTGTCCTATTTGATATGTACAGCATTTTTACCAACTAACGTTAATAGGACTACTTCATTGTGCATTATGCCTGGAATACATACAATAACTTTAATTACTAAGTAATATTTGTGGTGGAACGCAAACACCGTAATAACACGATGTCTACCGTCAAACCCAATGTTAGCAACATCCTGCTAACACTTCAGCAGAACAGAGACGCCGGTTTGCTTTGATAGGAAAGTGAGTCGAGCTAAATAGAGAGAAATCCTGGAAATAAAGCATTAATTTACCATTTGGAGGTTCATTTCTCAAGACAGAACGTCACCATGGCAGAAAATGTACACATCTGTCCAAAGTAACCTCGCATTATGATTTCTATGGTACTAAAAGGTATGGAGGGAAATTAAAGCAAACTGAACTTTCTGACATTAATTGAGAGGTCGCATATGGCTGGCTTTTCATTTGTGCACCAAAGTAACAATTATTGTTTCAAAGTGGAGTGCTCAAAGAAGAAAAAAAATGTTCTATAATATTCTATATGATAATTGGAAGAGTTTAAAATATAATCTAAAGGAAATGATGACGCTATTGACCATGTGAGCTGCTGGATGCTACGAACACATGTGGTTAAACCCCAATGTCTTTAAGACTCCATGGGAGATTTAGGTTTAAAATCTTTTTTTTTTTTTTGCATCAACATGAAGAAATATAAACATTTTATTGCTTAAATGACTGTAAGAAGTTAACTGATTATTGAGGAGAGTTTAAATAATTTTCAATTAAAATGTAAATGCAGAGATTATTTCTCTTCGCTCAAATCTGGAACTCTTTTAACTTTGGTTTGTCTTTTTCTGAGAGCTGCCTCTCTCAAAGTCTAATGAAAATGCATCCAAATCTACCAGGGGTGTGAAAACGTTTGGACTTAATTGAGAAATCAAAATTCGACATGGAAGACTCTGAGAGCAAAATGTCGATGTAGTCAACTATGGGCGGAGTCGCTGCTTAATATTTGGCTCCGCCCATAACTACTTGTAAATACCTTGATATAATCACATAATTCAAGTAACAGTGAAAAATGTAATTTGAAATATAAACATAGTAAAAAGGAAACTACAATGAGTGTTTAAGATGAATTTTTCACTATTGTATAAAATTTGTCTTTTGAACGTTAGCTTTCCAGATTGCTAGCTTTGAACCTTAAGATGGATTTTATTTAGTCATTCTGTGATAGACAAACACAAAACTGTGAAGTTAAATAAGAAACATAAAATTGTGATTATTGCACTTAAAGTTAGATTTGAAAACATGGGAAGACATTTTGAATTTCAAGGCTTGTTTTCACAGCGTTTCACCTAAAATACACTGTAGTCCATTTACTATTGTTATGTGGTAACAGGAACAAAAACAGAATATCCACTCCAAGTTTCCATGTAATATAAAAGCAGCCACGGGGGACGATAATCTGATTATCGGGTTTTTCGGTCTATCTGTGCTAGTTGAAGAGATTAGAGTGAGGAAGAGTTCAGCCTCTGGTCGCATTAGTCATGGCTACTCTACTGCACTTTTATTACAAGGAATGAATAAAGCTTTTATTGTAAAGGAACATTAAAGTGAGAGCTATTACAAAGGTAATCACAAAATGGGTTTCCAGGTACCTGAGCTGTGAGGCGGCTTCTGTTAGGTGATAAAGTTACCAGTTTGCATTCTGAGCATTCCCTTTTCATTATCTATTTATCCAGAGAGAAATAAAGATGGCAGGAATATTAGGACCCTCACGGGCGAGAGAAAGTATATCTCGTCATCTTTTTCAAATTTTTGTCGTGTTACAGCCACCGACGTTTTACAGGGTTATTTATTTTAGATCGACACAAATGTAATTGTCAAGTTGAGGGAAAATGACAGACGAATTCCCAAATGAGTTGCATTTAAAGTCTGAAAGGTGGAGGATGCATTTGCATTCAGCTCTCCTGTGTCAACACTGTGGAACCACCAGTCGCTCTCTCAACTTTTGCAACTTTCGCAACCAATAAGGTTGCAGTTTTCACATTAGAATATAAAAAAACTCCCAGTTTGCTCCTCAAAGTAAAGAGAACATCCAGGCTTAAAATGTGGTGTGGCCCAGATCTAGAGGTCCATCCAGTATGGAGTGAAAGCCAGCGACACAAAAATGGAGCAATACAGAACAGGACTCTTAGATTACGACAAATGAATGACTTCATTTTCCTTTATAAAACTGAAGTCATTTTTTAGATTGCAAACAGCCGGGTCGCAACAAGACTGTGGAATATTAAAATTATTTCTTAATCTGTTTCACAATTCACTTGCTGTCAAAGCGAGTTATACTGACCAACTGTATAACATTATGTAAGCTTGACAGCTTGTACGTTTTCTTAGAACTATAAAAAAAAATGGTTACAGACTAGCCGTTATGCTAAAGTTAGCATCTGCTTCAAGACTTAAAGCAGATGCTTAGTTAAATTATTTAGCGACTCATTTCCCAGAGGGCATGTCGAAATCCCGGGGATGCATCCATCAAAGGATTTGTACTAACTGGTCAACACTGGGAAAGTCTTTGAAAGACCTGAAAGACCCGAAGACAGAGAAGAGCTTGAAGCAAAACAAAAGTTGTCTCTCGTCTGGAGTTTGGCTTCTGGATTTCTGGATGGACGATGTTGGATGAATTGCTCAATGCGTCAACCATGTAGAAGTGTAGTCACAGTGAAAGATGGCGTAACAACAAGTCAGCATGAACACCGGACTTACCGACTCCAGAGTAGAGAGTGGATTTTCACTCCATTCCCATCCCTCGCCTACAAATCTGCCCTCTTCCCAATCTCATTTAGTGCCTCAGTGAAAGTTTTTTGTTTTGATAAAAGGACACAAAACACTGAAATCACTGAGGGCTTCTGGGCCATGTAGTTCTTTTGACTTTCCTTCAAAAGTATCCTTACTAAAAAAAAAATAATAAAAAACTAAAAATGGCAGTGCCCGTCCTATGTTTCATTTGTCATCGTCACAATTTTGTCTCTTTTGCACAATTGTGGTTCCTGCTCTCGTCCTGATTATCATTAATCATTAGTCACGTGATTAATGATAAAGTTTCCTGCGTGGACCCCCCAAAAAATGCCAGCCTTTACTCTAGAGTAAAGGCTGGCATCCTAGAGTAGGATTCACAGACATCACGCTTCCTACACAAGTACACAAGTGATGGGATTATTGAGAAGAGCGCACATCAATGGAGCCACGGGGTTCTCATCAATCAAGATGTGAACACACTAAAGGGGTTGCGGTACCTCGCCCATGGACATCGTCCTTTACGATTGGTCAAAAGTGGACTGGATTACTGTGCACTGATTTCGGGCTCAGGGAAACACAAAAGAGGAGGACTCTTCAATCTTCAAAATCGTGTCTCTTTTTGTTCTTGTAACCCCAGTATTGAGTTTTGTCTCCTCTTGTCTGTTAAACACAAGTCCATCAACAAGACACTCCAGATGCAAAGATGAAGTGATTTTCTCACTACAGTAGCCTGATAGTCACCTTTGTTGACATTTTACTGAGTACATAACGTCTGGAGTCTTCAGGAAGAGGAGATAAGCGTCTGTCGGTAATGGACTGTCAGTTAGCCTTAAGGGTTCTGCAGTCATCTTGACGGTCGGCAGTTTCACTCCAACGGAGGAGGAGATGTGCAGAATCTGCATAGCTGGCAGCGCTGCCCTCGTTAGCTGTACCCAACACCTCAGCTCCTCTGCTATAATTGTCTTCCCTTCAGATCAACTCATGTCTCCTGTGATTACACAGTGGACACATCGGGATCCTTGGCACTCTTATTTACATGCGCATCACCGAGAATGCAAGTAAATTATTCATACGGCTCCAGCGCTGTAAGGTTGATGTACAGAACAGAGAATTTCGACGCCGGGTTTGTATGTGTGAGCTGGAAGGCACTGAGGCGCACCTCCAAGCTGTAAATAATCGCAAAAAGGAACTCGGAGAGTTTTCAGTACTCATTATTTTCATGCGTTTCTCAGGTGGCCACCGGACGCTCTTCTGTTTCCATTACAGTATTGATTTTGAAGCGCTGAAACACTGGGAGCAATCACGCTCAGATTGTCGTAGGTTTTCTACATCTTGCAGCAAACAGACATGCATTCCAACAGTGGGCTGTTGACGGACCGGGTTCAATAGGTTTGGGTTCTTCAGTGCAGTTTATCTTCATGTCGTTGCAACTTTTTGTTTGTGTAACTCAGTTAGCTTTAGTTGGGTTTTTTTTTTTAGAGCATTTGGTAGTTTTTATTAGTTATTATAAGTTAAATTAGTTGAGTTTTTATTAGTTATAGTAATAGTAGTAATTAACTTTGGTTAATTTTTAGGTGCAAGAATTCAGAAGTGTTAGAGTATTGTACAGAGTCGGCCATAAGTTTCCACACATTGAAAAAATGAACATTTATATTGGACAATCGTTTTTCTTTTTGCGGGACTCTGCAGTCGCTGCACATCTTGGACCACTTCATGGATGAACTGCAACATTTCCGGTTTTATGAAACTTGCAAATAAGTTTTGCCACAGTGTTGTGTGTGATGCTCGTTCCATGTTTTCTGTTAAAGTTTTGTGCAACCATTGCGACTGCTTCCCGATCCAGCCATCAGTATAATTTCTTTTGTCAAACACATCTTTTTGGCTATCTGAAATAAAAAAAGAAATATACATTTTCCATTCTCCTATGCATGGAAACCTATGGCCCGCCCTGGGTATTGAATACGCAGCAGAAGATTACACTTTCAGGCAAATGTATTCAATTATTGCTGAACAACCAGCTCACTCTGGTGTTTTCGCCCGACTTTTGGTGCCGCCATTTTGCAGCATACAGCAAGTGTCCGTATAGAGTACAATAATTTGCCGACAGCTAACGTAAATTGCTTGTTTATGGAAATTTCACATCAGTTAGAAAGGCTAAAAGATTCATAATCACAAAAACAAAGGATATTAAGTCTCTAAAATTGTTTTTTATAGTTCCAGTTAGTTGTTGTTTTTACCTATGGCAAAAATGTTTTCTCCATTTCATTTTTTGTTATTTCATTACTTTTGGTTAACCATATTAGCCTTGGCCACTGAAGCCCAACTCTAATCCCAGTCCTTCAGTGCATCCTTAATCAAAACAGACTGACCTTTACACCCAAATACAAACAACTTATTCAGGTCAAGTCCCCTTAAAGACACACAGCGTCGAATTAAAAGTAGAGAGGATGATGGATAATATACATAAGCAAACTGGACCACACTGGCTTGGCTAAGCGGCGCTCCCCGCCCCGATTCATCTAGAGGCATGGAGATGGCCTATTTCTGCGTGAAATACAAAGGAGGCAGAACAAACAGACCCAATGAGAGGCCCTGGAAATGAGCGACTTGATAACGGCGTTAACTGTGAAAGTGGGATGCTAATGATTTACAACCCTAGAAGAGCACCTGAGCCCCTTCTCAAATAGCCCTAAATGAGGTCCTCTAATTGGACTCATCCAGCTGACCGGAGTAGCTTCTGCCAGCCTGCGGCCCCCAGAGGAGCGAGAGGAAAGTGAGAAAGACGGGGGAGGGGAGCATGACGGGGGAGGCATGCAGAGGGTCAGCTCTGACATGAGGAGTCTGTCTGTCCGCAGAGGAGCTGCTGCGACACGCCGTGAAAACGTGCTGCTACCTTAACTAAGACAGGAATCAATTTGTATATATGTTTTTTAAACTTAAATTGGATTCTGGAGGAAAACATCACCTAATATTGACGCCGTGTTGAAGTTGAAGAGGAGTTGTCAGCACATGTTCCCCTTTTCTAGCTTTGAAAACAGTTGAGGAGTAATAATAATAATATTAATAATAATGCTTGGGGGGAAAGGAAGTGATTATTTTAATGGCTCTTTGAACTGCTCAAACTGCTGATTCACAGCTTTAAACATATAAAATGTACATGCGGCGCCAGTAGATCTCCATGGTGTAACTCCTACAGTTACACCATGTCATTTCAAAGCTTTAGACGAGTCTGGAGGGAATAGTTTTACTGAATAAACCTAAAGTGAGCAAAGGTAGAGTTAAAAAAAAAGATCACAAAAGACTTTCTTTTTTTTTTGGCTCTAGTGGCCTTTATTTGAAAGTAGTTTGACAGGAAATAGGGCAATGAGAGGGGGGGGACATGCAGCAAATGTTGGGAGGCCGGGAATTGAACCTGTGACTACCGGCATTAGGACCAAGACCTCCATGCTGGGTCGTGCTTTGGCCCTGTGCCACCACAGCAACAATACTGCTGACTGAACAGACAAATCTCCAACAACATCAAAACTTCCCTTTCTGCAATATGACATATCACAAAATGTGTTCTTGGATATCTGATCCTTATGATTATGAAATAAAAATATAGATATATTGCATAACTGCACAAAGAATAGAGTTCCTGTTACCTTTTTCCCTTTGCATGAGAGTAGTTTTAAAGTGTACCGATCTCCACTTCTCCACCGAATGATCATTGTCTAAAGACATGAGAATGTCAGTCCTCTGATCTGTTCAGTTGTGACCAGCAACTTAGGCCCCTTTTCTCAAAACGTAGCTCTACACCATATTCATTATCACGATGGACTTGTGGACTCATAAAAATATTTAAATTATGCAACATTATGGTATACGCCACGCAACTCATTGACTTGAGCTACATTTTGGGTAGCTCAAGTTCTCATTTGACGATCACTTTTGAGAAAAAGTTGCAACTTCTTGCACATTTGGCAGTGTTTGTTTCCACAGCTTTCATTTCTCTTTCTGCGCACCAGTCTTGCTCTTTCAACATTCCGTCGTTTAAACTCCTGCTCTGACAGGCGTGCAGAGGTTACCCTGGTGGAGAAACGGGGCAAGGCGCCCAGCCAGCTAACCAAAGTTGCTAGTGACCATCAGATTTGTGTAACCAATCCCAACCTTGACCAGAGAGTGTTTACAGAATCTCCACGGCTCACAGAGTCCTCAACCTACACCTGACGGTACGGGAACCTTAACTCACAGCACAACAGCAACAGCTCAAGCAATGGCTGCGCCATCTAGTGGTCACATCATTGCAACACAAACTGTTTTTAAACACTACACCACAATTCAAGCAGAATTGTGCTTGAATTCTGCTTGAATTCCAAGAACCAAGAGACCGCCAAACCAAGAGGCGGTGGTAGCATCGTACATGATCAGCAGATACAACCGACCCTTGCATACAACCGACCCTTGCGGCCCAATCGTCAGACCAACCCAATGGGATTTGTCCAGAACCCTTTTAGCCAGTCCAACCCTGGATGCATCTGCAAACACTTAGTGAGTGTGATATTTAGCTTTAATCAGTTACTTAAGCATAAATACCTCAACCAGCAGCATGAAGAGCTTTCAAAAGGAGAGACCTTAGAGGCCAAAGAGGCAGTTATGAGTGTGGGTTGGTTTAAATATGCATTTGTCCCCAACGTGATGAGGCACAACAAGGTACCAGAGTAATTAAAAATAAAACATTTCAGCAAGAGGAGACTCTGTTTGCAGAGGCAGACATCAAACCAGACTGTAATATGGTTGGTGGGGTTGCAGCAGGGTGGGCTGATTTCATTTTTTAAATATATATTTTTTTTAAAACAAACAGAAACAGACCAACATGGAGGCCGACAGGAAAACATACAGGGAGGATGAAGGGAGGACAGACAGAGCCCACAAGAGCAGACAGCAGAGACGCACTGACAAACCCGAAGACAGAGACGGAGTGACAAGGCTCTGAGGAAAACACACATGCACGGAGACAGACAGCAGACAGGCTGCTCTTTTCATGGCTCATTCTGCAAGGGATCAGGGGAGGGAAACGGCCTCTCAGCAGATGGAATATTTATCATGTCTGGCTCCGGATTGGGCTACCCAGTCACAGCCGAGAAGCGGCGAGACGTCTGGGACAGATCCGGGCACTCGCAGAGCCGGTCGGGATGTGCCGTCTCTCCGCGTCCGGCGACGGCGGCGATGAAGGCTTCGTCACCAACCTGTCACTCGCCATCCGCGCAGTCCGGTCCGGCTGCCAGCCCGAGACTGCGGAATGGCCCCGCTAATGAATACAACACGGCACTTAGAGGTTTACAGGCTGTCGAGCACAAGCCGGATAAGAAGCTACTCGAGTGTCGTACTTGATTTCAGTTTTTTTTTCTTCTTGTAGAAGCGTGTCTACGGTCCTGTGGGCATTGCTTCCTGTCAGCTGAAGTGTCGGCACCGACGCAGCGTCTGCTATATAGACAACAAAAGTGACCCACTAAAGTAAAACAAGTGCAAACAAAACAAGTCGCTAATGGAACGTCAAAATGAAAAGTGACAGACCTACAATAAGTGGAAGGGGTTTTTTTTTTCTTATTCTTTTACAGCGTGGCTATCGGTGTCTTTAGTTTTGCTGGATGAAAGGTTTTGCTGTTTTGATATCAATGAAATTGATGTGAAGGAAACATTTTCTCAAAAAAAAGAGAACATAGTGAGCAACACTTTTTCTTTTTTACTTTTATTTGATATTTAATATTTTTATTGACTCTTTCACCTTATTTTCAAGGCTTGAACATCTCTGACCACTCAAAATATAGATTCCGACATTGCTGAAAGGGCCGTGTTAAGATCATTTGAGCTGTGCCCTCGTGTTGAAATAAATCTATACTGTGACGCAACTCTTAGCTGCACTGAGTTGGAAATATTTTAGAAAACTACTCTGAATTGCAAGGCTTTACAGAACAGTGCATTACTGTAAATGTATCATGTAAGATGATTTCAATAAGTCATTATCCAAAGTTGGCCGGTCTGAGGGATGAAAATGAGTCTCCCACTCTGGCGCTCTTCAGATGACGCTCCACAACTTGAACGCAGTAATCGTCTTTTCCAGCGTCCAATCAGATCGTTTTTTTGAAAAAAAGACTTAACATCTAGTGGGCTAAGAGAAGCGGCTTTGTCTTCCAAAGCCAGCGCTTCAGAAATGTGGGCACACCGAACAGTGTGTAAGCACCACAAACGCATTGCGGTTGGCTAACCAAACGTTGAGTTTCCTATTTAGGCTTAAGAGCAAATGACTCCATGTCTCAAAAAATATGACTGATTAAATCTGATCTACATTCCAAAACACACAGTGTGAGATTTGAGAAGCATTAAATCTACTGGCCAAGAAGACACAAGAAAGGAGGATTGTCAATATCTTCGTTGGAACTTGAACGACATTAGAACATGAAGAAAAACACAAAAACTATAATAAAGTCAACCACAGTGAAGCCAGTTGTTGTTATACAGGAAACACTTATCAGTAATTTTTTCCTATTGCAGTCGCTGCGTCTCCATTGACCAAATTAGAACGCAATTTGATATTTGTAAAATAAATTTGCTTATTGTAAACGCACCAATTTAGAACAAAACTTACATTTTTCAATAAGGTTTTGGTGATAGAATTGTTTTTTTTGTTGTTGGTTCTTTGAGGCTGTTTCAAAATTAAGTTATGTGATAGAAACGCATTATTCCGCATCACACGAGAGACTTGACAAACAACAGGTTGTTACTACTGACGAAAAAGACCAAGAAGACGACAGAAGAAGTGGAGAATCTCTGAATGGCATGTTTTGTATTTTAATAACTTAATGTGCGAATGGCTTATTCGTGTGTTTTTTTAATTTCACTTCTTAACTGAAACACTGCAAATGTGAAATTGTGTTCTTTCATCATTAATGGAACACTGACAAAACTTTGTGCACATTAGTGATGGAAACGCAGCTGCTATGTTACCTGATTGGTTTTGCATGATTTAATGAAATTAAAGTATTTAGATTCTGTTTGCTTCATGTTCCATATGACTTCATATTTTCTTGAACATTTATTAAAATTAAATAAAACCCTCCCTCTAAAAAAAAAACTAACCTTTTTTTTTTTCTGTCATTCATTGTTGGTGTCAACGATTGACAACCCTGAAACCAGATAATATGAATCTCCTTCATTTGGCTATAATATCTAAAAAGTAAAAGGATCTCTTTATTTTATTAATGCCGATTCATAACACGGCCGTCCCTTTAACCAGTAACGACTAACAAGATTCAACTCCGTCAACATTCAGGGAAAAAAAATACATGTTCAAAATAATTGATGGTAAACGGGGCACTCTGACACCGTTGGAACTTATTACCAGTTAACACAGAATTATTTAAATATTAGCGCTGAGAATCTATTCATTATTTTCTTCCATTAGACCCCACGCTGAACTCTGCATGAAGACATCATCATCATCATCATCATGCATGGACGACTTGCTCGATTGTTCAGCCGGAGGAGAACGGCGGCGTGATGCACTCGGTGCCGCTGGGATGCCTGAGAGTCAGATTGCCTTGGGAGTCGGTTACGAGACAACAAAGGGTTCCTTCCTGACAAGATTCTGCGTTTAATTATTAAAACGCGACAAATAAAGAGTTCTTCGGTGGTCCCACATCCCTGCTCGCACAAACGCGTCATTTAACTGGAGATGCAATGTGACAGACGCCCTTGTCGTTTTACGTTTAAACGTTTAAAGCAACTAAAATATAAAATAAAAAGGTTCACTGTTCCAGTGTCTCTCTCTTCGTCCCAATGTTTGCTCATACAGACAGCAGAGCCCACCCTGTCGGTCGGCGTACTCTTTCTCTTGTCCGTGTGGAAAAGTTTATGCTCCGTACTTTAAATCCACCCAAAGCTCTTTTATTCCACTACAACAAAGAGATTTCTCTTGAGAGGCGCGAGAATAAGCTTTGATACAAAAATACTTTATAATGAAGACAGAGCGATGCAACGCTCTCCACTCCGACTAGATGTCAGTCAGAAGCACACCCAGCGTACTGGGATTAAATATCTAGTCTTCACAAACGGTTTTCTACGGATCCCGTCTGAAGACATGGGACAAAAAAAAAAACAACAACTTAAACCAGTCGTTCCCATGAGGTGTTGCATCATTCCCGTGAATTAAACAAGTCATTCTCACCAGGTACTAAATCTTGCAGGGAATAAACAAGTTATAGCCACGAGCAATTAAGTCGCCATGGTCACGAATTCAACAAGTCGTTCTTATGAGGTGTTATGTCGTTCCCACGAATTTAACAAGTTGTCCCCAAAATAAGTTGTGGCCAAGATTTTAGGTTATTTTTCTTCCCCCACGTCTCCATGACGGCTTTGGAGTATTCCATGATTTCATTCACAATCTAGAACCGGATATCTTCTTCTCTCTTGCACTCTTTTGAAAGTGAACTTCTAACTTTCATTCCTCTGATATTGTTTTAAATGTGGATCTAATTTCTGAGACGCTGAGAAATGCTCGATTGAAGACGCTTCACCGATCGCGAGCCTTCAGCAAGTTGCTAACTGTTGCGTTGCCTCACTAGATGTACTTGTTGTGTGACTGTGTGTGTGTGTGTGTGTGTGTGTGAGACGAGAGGGGGGAAAACATGCAGACTATCGAGAAAGAGGCACAAAAAAAAGCTAGGCTAAATAGTAAACTTTAAAAAAACCAAACAAACATCTAATATACATTATTGTAAAGTGCTTTTAAAATCCTAATATGTACAGAAGCAATTAAACAAGTAAAAGATGTTATTTCATATTTAATTGCCTGAGTTGAAGTGTTTCACTCTTCCACAAAAACATGAAAACAAAAAACCCTAAATGAATTATTAGAGTATTTGCAGATAGTATCTTTACTTGGTGGTGTGCTATGTAAATACACAGGAAGGCTCCGACTTCCTGTGACAACCTGGTCAGACTTAATGATCAGTAATTGCAGGTTTTTCAGCTGATAGAGCCTTATAGATTGTCTGCTCACAACCTCACAAGCGGTTTCGATGGGCGTTAGCCACAGAAAAAAACCGAGTGTTGATAACCAACCATCAGACATAAGTACTAATGAGACGGAGCTGAGAGGTCGGCTGTAAACCTCGGTTGACGCTGAAGGTCAAACTCAAAAACCAAACCCTTTCCTGATCAGTGAGGTCGCAGTGGCATTGGTATTTGATTTGAATTCACCCGTTTTGGGTTATTTTGGTGGTAAATTTGAGAGAGTAGTGATAAATGTGAAGTTGTATTGCATTAGCAGAAAACAAAACATACTTTTATCCAACAAGCGTTCGGGCAACATTTTACTGGAAAAACACAAATTATCCATCAAAACCACTTTGAGGAGACGCAGGAGTATAAACATGGTGCTTATGATGACAAACATCTAATTAATATTTATTCACCTCTTACTGGGTGCTTTCTTATTTTTTGACCAAATTCTATATTCACCTCCAGACATTAACTTTGTACTCTGCATTAAAGGACGGACATTTGCAATTTTACTCAAACAGCTAAGTACTAAAAGAAAAACCCAACAAATTTAGGCAAGAACAGTATTCTGTATCATTCAGAGATTTTAAAATAGTGCCAACATTATTTTTTTTTAAGAATTGACTTTTCATGGGATTCAGTTCCATCCAAACTTTGAACATGCAATGTAAAAAAAAATTCAATTATTCTTTTCTTTTTTTTTTTAACTCATCTATGTTCATTGTAACTTTTATTCGATTTCAAAATGTTCACTGTCACTTTGTCCTGGTGAGGAATTGTAGTTCCACATAAGGCTCCTAAAACAACAACAAAAATAAAAAAGAACAAGAAAATCAGCGACTATTAGTGTTGGCAGGTGAAAACTTGATTAAAAATGAACAGAAACTTTACTGGTCCATCTTTGGTTGGCGAGCGTAGCATAAAGCTGCAGCAGCAGTGGATAGAGGTAATCTATCATTTCCACCACAGGAAGAAGCATATGTCTCGGAGCAGCGGCTCATGTCTTATCTACTGTCTTGAAAAGAGCCACCGGCAATTAAAATTTATTATTCCATATTTCACTCAAACCATCTGCGACCAGAGTCATCAAATAGGCAGCACTCATTAACAAAAAATGTTTAAGACCGAATTGTGACGCTTTAAAGTCATCGTATAAGCCGGTGCCAAGTCCTTAGTCTTAACAACGTGGCGTGTGAGGAGCTGCTCCTCCTCCGTCACAGACGTGACTGGTTGAAGGTGTAGTCGCTGCTAACACGCTTGTCTCCACCGTCTTCTTCCTCAAAGGAGGCTCTTATCGGTCGACTGAGTCGCAACGTGTGATTCAATGATAGCAGCTGGCGACGACCGTCATCGTTATCCTCCGCAGAGTTTGGCGCATGGATGGATTCTCCACCAGAGCGGGTTCTGACTAAGAGGTCCCACGATGTGCTGAGCGGCTCGTTTTCCAGAACCATCAGGGTGGTCCGCAGGAGGGAGGGACATTTCTAAACGGCTGCCAAACAGACGCTCAGTTGGGAGACCAAAGTCGCTCCGTTTCCATTATGGATGTTCATAAAACTTTGATCCTCCAACCACTTCCTGTCATCTTCTTGTGGTTTGCACCAATGGCAACATCCGTTTGTTTTATCATGTGACTTGTGTGATACAAAAAAGTGTTCCCATTACAGTTTTTCTGAATAAACCAATTATTTCGATGCGACTGAAAAACCTTCTCGTTCGAGCACAAAACGTTTTATTAAAATTTAAAAAAAAAAATTTTTTTTATTGGTGTGTTTCCATTAAGCTAATTTATTTTTGAAATGTCTTTTTGCGCAATAACATGATTAGCGGAAATGCAGCCGGTGTAAACACAAATGTATATTTTTGGCGTTTGCTGAAGGGAATTTGATTGGAAGTGTGTGCTTTGCTCAGAGGAGACTTGAGTTACTGTTTCACCGTCTTGTATGGTGGTGGGTCGAAAAAACAAAAGTTAGCATCTAGTCACATTTAGCTTAGTCTAAATGTGACTAAATGAAGAACATTTTTGTAGAACCTGAGAGGTTTTTGTCATTTTTCATCCTGAATCGTACATCTGTACTGGTGTGGAATTTATAACATTACTTTTTCTTGTCGTTTTTTTATTTGTTTTTGGGATTTTTTCAGCTCATTTGATAGCGATGGAACAGAACCTGTGACCACTGGGTTCACTAGGTTTATTTTAATTTACAGACCCATTCTTTCTCAATGAATTTGTCAGGCCGCTTTTTATCCCTGATAATATGAACTATCAGTGTTATTAGGCTGCTCCCAGCAAAACACATGATCTTTATTCCTCTAAACTGGTAAATATGCTTTTGAATAATTTCTAAAATGCATATCAAGCACTTGGGGGTGGGGGGAAACGACTTTTCAAGGGTAATTTTGTACGTCTGTGAGGAAGGAAGCCGTGCTACAGAGTGTCGGCCGTGTTTTCACAGCAAAGAATAAGCATGGCTTCGGTGGAAGACTTCAAAGCGGCTTTTTCATGGCACCGGAGTCTTCTGTGGATAATAGACTTAAGGGGGGAAGATTTATCAAACGGCGCACTTGAGAACTTTAATGTTAGATGTGAATATGAGTGAGAAAGAGCCTGAGCGTGTTTTGGGGATGTGCGCGTGCAACGTGAAGCCTCTGCTCTGGCAATCTTTTTCTTACGCTTTTGTGTAACAGTGTGCGCTTTCTAGGCACAATTAAGACCTAGAGCAGTTTCATGTGTGAAGTCGTGGTTCTAAATTTCTCACGTCAGTATGGTAGCGAGCGGGCCACAGGCAGACACACACACGCAGACACACACGCCTCGCTCCCGAGTCATCCACCTACAGACTCTGTAGGTTAGCGATGGCTGCAGGGAGCAGCTTATTTTTTGCAACATTCTCCTGCTGAACTTTGCCAACACTGATGCTTATTCAATCATTTCCTCATCCAGGCCAGAGTAGCGATCAGTCACAGTGCACCAGATGGAAGAAAATATCAAAAAACCGCCATGAACTCATGCACCGTCACCAAACTGAAAATGTAAACATGCGATGTGAGTCGGTGACTGAGCACGGACGGCTGGCTGCTAGTGACAAGATAAAGACTGACTGTACATCAGCAGTTGCATCGTTTTAGCTTCACCTGGTTCAGATTTGTTAAATAAATGTCAGAATAAACATTTATTTCATTGCCTTTTACTCATTGGCGTAAGTCCTTAAATGAAAAATGAGTCGAAATTCTCTTTCTCCAATTAGCTGTCAGAAATAATGGATTTCCTGAGACATAAAGGCTGGTTGCAGCTCTGTGCTTGGAAGCGGTTCGTTGTGAGTGCGGTTGAGCTGCCGTCTGGGTCGGACCGTTCTGCTGATCCTAAAGCACACAAGGACACGGTCCGTGAACTCTCTGCTGATGTTAACACAAAGACACACTGTGACAAACTGTGCGAGCAACGTGTGGGTATCGACCGCGGCGGCTTGCAGGCGAGAGCCGAGGACGGTCGAGGTCAGGATGAGACCGGCCGCAGCCGAGACTGTGAGAGGACGCAGGGCGGACAGTGAAGTAGGAAGAACAGAAACAAGTCATCAGACATCTTTTTCTTAAAGATGTTCAGTTAGAGAGGCACTGATTAGTCTGTGTCAAACAGGAATTGGAAACTCTGCTTCAGGTCCAGTTTGGTCAAAGAAAATAAACGTCCTGCATAATGCAAAGACGTACATTTTTTTGAGGAGCTTAGGAGAAAATATAAGAAGAAAGACACCACCATTGATAGTGTGTGTGTGTGTGTATTAAAGGGAAACCAGCCACCAGCAACTAAGAAAAGTCCATAACCTTACCACAGCCGGGTGGGTCAAAGATATAAAGTCAAACAACTGTGGATAATATTGTCATTGTGCAGAAACAAAGGGAGAAAAAGAAACAAGGCGAAGAGGTCGAAAGGGAGGAAAGAGCAAGCAATGTTTCTGCTTTTAGCGAGCAGCTAAAATCTGTGGTGATTGCTTAATTTGACGTGAAAATATTTGCTGCTGTTGTTTTTTTTTTTAAAGACGCCTTCTTCTGTGAGTCTGTCATCCCCTCAATAGACGAGAAGAAAACATAAATGAATAATAAGAGCTGAATGTTGCTGAGGGCAGTAATATGTTGCATTAAATTATCTCTCTGACTCACTTCCATCTGGACAGACTGATCGTGTTTTTACCCAGAGTGTTAAGCTAATGGCTGGCTGCTCTAAAACCATGCTACCTCTTGCCATATTAATTGAAATATGTATTTTTTAAAAATCCTATAACAGTTCTTGAAAAATCTGTCACACACACACACACATATATGTCTATGTATATCATAGCATCACAACAAAAAATTCATAGATGATGATACGATTTCAAAGCAGTCCACACCAAACCAATGCGAGGAATGCTAAGTAATCTTGTTCTACTGAAACTCAATGGCTTGCCAGCTCTTTTTAAGTACAAAAAAGTATAACTTTGTCAGTGTGTGATATTAACGATCAAATTTCAAATGTTTCTAAAATGCCTATCCCAAATGGAAATCCCAGAGGAACAGTAATGACTGTAGTAACTCTATCCAGTTACTTTAAATGCTGGTGTTCAAACACCATTGTACCCTGTTGAGGTTTGACTTTAATTTAATTTTTTTTAGTTTCTTCTTTGAACTATTTTCATCTAAAAATATAATTTTAGTTTGAAGCCTTAAACGTCTTTATTCAACCGTTGGCCTGAAGGACAGAAAATGGTTGTAATAAAGCTTTTCGTAAGTGTGGTTTCCCTTCAGATTAAGTCAAAGCAGTTCAAGAAACCCAGATTCCCTTTTGTTGGCGCGTTAAACCCGTTCTGCCGAGCCATGACCTGAAACCTGGGAGCCCGGACTGAGAGCTTGTCGTTAGCCGATCCTGCCCTTTTGTTCCTTAATGTAGCGTCCAGGGACACCGGGAAGTCTTTTAACCTTTACAGCTTGACTCGACTGAATTATTCACTGACGATATCAAAAAGCGAAAATGTCACTTTGTGCCGCAGAGGTCACTACAGCACAGTCCAACACGCTGCCAGTGCTGAAGCTTCGAAGGGCAGAGCCAGACCTTTAATTCAGTGGTCGGCCTTGTAAATGAAGAGGTTTGCTGGTACAGAACAGATAAAGAAACATAAATGTATTATCTTTATGTTGGCCTCTTTAAAGACAGGTTGAGAGAAATCTGACAGTATTTAGAATAACTGTGAGGATTGTTATGAAAGGTGTGAAGAGCTGCCCAACCTTGCAGAATTTATTTATATTCCTTTTTGTCAGACTGCGGTCACTCTATGTGTTCCACTATAATTTTACCTGGTAAATCAAGACAAAGTAGAGAAATAAGGTTACCTTGAAAGGAAATTATATCTGCTTTTAGCAATTTTGCAAATAAAATCTTACATTTTGGCATGTGTTTTTATTGGCGTAAGCCACCCCAACGTGGGTCTCAATAAAAGATTTATGATCATTTGACATAAAAAAGACTTTTCTACCTTCCATATAAACATGAAAGGTAAAGGAATGTCCATAAAGAGACATCATTAAAGTCCAAACGTCAATGAAAGACGTTTAGTCCGCAACCAGGCCTGAGTTTCTGAAACTTTACTTATGTTTAATGTTTTATGTGACCGACTTAAATAAAAGAAGTCAGATTTCCATGTAGTTTCGTTTGGTGTTTTTCTTTTTTAAAGGAGTATTTTGAGATCTAAGAGTTGCACAACGCGGTTTTAGGAAAACATGTAATTGCGATTCCATTGCTGAAAATCGAATGATTTATATTCCTTTTTCTTGACAGTTTTCTGTCCCTCATTATCACACCTTCCCCATCACTCACCTGGAGCTTCTAGTATCTCAGCCACAGAAGAACTAATCTGCATCTCCAATCTTTAACAAAAGGATGTTTTTGTATTTTTCAGCAAACTGCTGAAAATGTCGTATCACGTGCAACAATCATTAATCGGATGTCGAAGAGTCAAGTTCAGCCTCTCCGGAGCTCTCTGAGTTTTCCTGGCAGGTGTTTACCTGTAAACCTGCCAGGAAAAGGTAACTGCAGCCTTGGTAGAAAAAGGCTTAAGCAAAGTTGGAGTCCATCCAACTGGTTGAATATGTTTTAGATACGCCTGAGACCTGAGACTGTTTCCATGTACTTTCATGCAAAATCTGCATAGGATTTCCACACAGAGTAAAACTAATAGTTAAACTATGACCTTGATGGATGGCAGTAAGGTCTTTGGATTGTGCCCCTCAGGGGTCAGTGACCCCTGGCTTAAGGCGAACAGCCGTTTCTTGGTGGGTTTGCAGCTCCATCCAACCAGTGAAATGTCATTCAGAGCATTGATTCATGACTTCAAACTTCTCAACAACTTCTTGTGAAATGTGCTGTTCATTGATGATCCAACAAACCCTAAGGTCTTCACAGAACCTACATTAGGGTTAGGGTTCGTATGCTAGGACTGATTAACACCCAAGTGGACTATGTTCACTGACTTGGCTTCAGAAGGCTGTTAGTAGTAGCTTAGGGCTAAAAGTTTCAGTTTGCGTTGGATCCCGATCCGACCCGACTGATTGACTTTAATTATAGTCCAGACTTTAAATATGATAACAAATTTTGCTGGATGATAAACTATCTCAGAACTTATTGCGATAAACGATAACATTGTTGTTGCGAGACCATTTTCAAGTAATATAATGATACGTTATGGTCTGTCTGACTTCTGCACCTGACTTACTTTCTTTATTTCCTTAACAGGTTAAACTACCTACTTTCTCCTATCGACATTACAGAACCATTTTATCCCCACACTGATAAATAGTCCACAGCTTAATACAGAACCAGCTCTGTGAAGACGAGCAGATCTTCTCAAAACGCTCTTGCATCGCCGTAAGACCACTTGAGCACCGAGCACATCAAAAATATCAGCGACACCCACGGAGCACATCGACACGGCAGCCGCACAGCAGCACCAATCGGACGGATCAGCCTCAAAGCCGTCCCTTTAACCCCGACTCATCTGCCTTCATCCTCCTTAAGCCCTCCTGAAGATTTACCTCTCCACACATTTACACTTCTAACAGGAAGCGGGGAGAAGATGTGTTGCTCCCTTCTCTCAGTCGCTTGGCATCGGCGCAAGTCTGCGAGAGACTTTATGGAGGAGGAAATAAGGCAGAGCTGATGTCTTGTGCTGTGGTCCTTGGCCACTTTACGGCTGAAGAGGGAAGGAAATAAAACCTTTATCATGTTGCAGCACATGCCCACACACACGGCAAAAGATGAAAAGGAACTGTCTAGCATGTAACCATGGTTATATTGATGAATGCAGAGAAATACCGCACAATGTACAAAAGGCCTGTTGGATTTTTATTTTTTTCGAAGCATATGCTCTGGTCATGCCTCTGCGCAGTAGGAGTGCTCTAAATCATATAATACACTGCAGGCTATTTCCTCTGAAGGTAGTTTTGAAAAATAAAACAAAAAAATCAAACCTTCCTCTAGCAGTTGTCCTTTAGATGACTCCAATCTGACAACGGCGCAAAGTCTCACACCATCAGATCCGTGACTTTCCTGACTTGAAGGATTTACGTCTCTTGAGATATTTTTAATCCCTTAATCTGGTTAAATAAAGGTTAAATAAAAAAATTAATAAACATAAAATGAACAAAATATGACAAAATAGCCACCTACATAAGAATTATTTTTCTTTTCTTTGAAAAAACAAAGTTACTTTTTAGTCATTCTTCAGTTAATATATTCTTTCTGAGGTCGCTTCGCAACCTTACGATTTGTGGCAAAATGCTACAAACTACAACTCCCAGCAGGCACCAGTAAACAACAGACATGCCAACCAAATACTTAGGATCTATGATAGTTAGCTTAGCCATTGCCTTCCTACTCAATTCCGCTCGATTCTCATCTCCCTTCGGGGCTCAGCCTGGACTTTCTCCATTTACTTGGATTCCTCTGGTGGAATTTCAACCGTTCCAATCAGCGAACAGAGGAAGTTGTGACTGATGATCTTCATTTTCTTCTGCGTTTTAGAACCGTAGCCTGTCTGTAGTTTTATGAATGTTAGTGGAGGAAGTGAACGAAGCCGTTCAGTCCATACAGACATTGACTGTTCAGCTCTTAACTACATAGCTGTAGACTAAAAGCTACAACTATTCATGTGAACCAGTCAAATATAAAATAAACTTTTTGAAACAGTTTGTGATTTTTGCAACATTTTATTGATTTGTTTAGCAAAAATTTGGAAAATTTGGACTCATTGATTTTCTTCAAGATATTGCTAACATTGATCTCGTCTCATTTTCATAAACCCTGTATCTCGTACTGCCTCATGAGCGTATGTTTATGGATAGTTTAGTTACCATCCACAGTAACTAAACTGTGGATAGTTACGGATACGAGATCATTGTCTAAAACACTGTTTTATTCAACAGAGTGTTTCTGCTGACTAACCCCAGTGATTCTTTGTTCCTTGTCAGTGTCCGTTCATAAAATCATTTTGGTACTTGAAATATTATTCCCAGGGCTGGTTTAGAAATGAAAGCATTTTTCTTTTTCTAAGCTGCAGAATTTGAAACATTTGTCTTAATGTGAGCTTACCTAATTAAAATATTTTGTCATAAACTCTGTGAATTAAGAAAAAACTCTTCCTGACTTTTCTAAACAAGATTTTATTCAGATGTTTGGGCAGTTCTTTCAAATATTAATCTGTTGATTTCACTAAATGTCAAGTTGTGCTGATAAACAGTTAAGTAAATTAATTTTTTTTTAAAGATCTGTGAATTATTTCTCTTTACAAATGAAAACAAAAAATTTAAATTGACAATTTTACACGTTTCGCTTGATGAGAGGGAAGGCAAACATGACAGGAAAACAGAGCAGCCGCTTTTCATTTTTTCCACGCAGTTACCCCCAAATAAAAGCTGAGTTTCGGTAGGCGTGCTAACCACCATTTTTTCTACCTTCAGTAGCAAACCATCTGGCTCATAAAAAAATAAAACAAGTTCTTTGTGCTTTTGTGCTTCGACAAAAAGAAAAAGCTCGAGTTAACGGCCTTCACGCTGGACCGCTGAAACGACTGGCAGGATGGATTTCAAAAGGTTTTATATCACCATTTTCTAGCACCTATACAGAGCTACATGAGAAGACTGAACCGTCAGCTCAGTTCTGTTAGAGCACCGGCGCTGGAAGTAAAAACCTGACATCACTTATCCAAGCAAATTTTCAGCTTGAACAACACTCAAAGTATCACACACATCTACACTCCTTCAAAGTTTCCACATCTTGTCATGTTTTTTTTTTTTTCTGTAAGTAGAGATCAGGAACACGGTACCAGATGCGAGGCCACCATGTTTTTGAACAATACATTGTGGAGAAAGCGTCTCTTTTAGCCTTGTTGTTACTTTCTAGTGAAATTCCACTCGATTCTCCTCTACCTTCATTGCTCTTACTGGGATTTCTCCCATTGAGCTCAATTACTCCGGTCAAATTTCAACCGGGCCAATCAGCAAACAGAAGAAAACGTTGTGTGCGATGACATCGATGTTCTACATTGTTTTAGCATTTTTGTGTTCATATGTGTGATTATAGTTTGGCAGAGGAAGTGAACGGAGCCGTAAAGTTTGTGTTGGGCATGCTTCCAAATATTGGACAGTCGAAGTCGGAATGTTTCGGACATTTTGTTGCTGGAAAAGATAACATTTTCTCGGCAATTCTGTCTTTGCAGTGGGAGATGGTTGGACTTGAGCCGAGCAACAACAAGCAGCGATCCTAAACATAGAACCAGAGCTACAACCAAACTTTTTATTTAGCATATTTTGTTGTTAGAATTTCTTAATCGAAGTACAGACCTAAATCCAATCAGAAAGGATCAATTTATTTTACAAAGAAGAATGGGTGTTGACCCGGCGTAGCTGAATCCATATCCAAAATAAAAAAAACTTTCTACGTCAGTTATTCACTACTCTGTGTTTGGTCTGTGAAGTCCCAGAAAAGTACATCGACATCTGCCATTGTTGAAACTGTAAAGAAAAGATAAAAACTTCCTTCACTCACAACAACACTATAAAGTTGTACAGACAGTTTCTACTGTCTGCTGGTTTTCCTTCTCACCTTCAGCCGGACAGCTAAAAATGTCTTCCTTTTGGTTATTTAATCCTCTGACCGTGGTAACATCACACCGATCCCCTACCGAGTCATTACGTTCCATCAAGTTAGTCCGGCATGTTCAGCCACGCTTGACTGGATGATTCCCATTTATCCCGCCCCACTCTCCCCCACACACACTTTCTACGTCGTTCTCTTTGAAGACGGGGAGCTGCCAGCTTCGACCGTCTGCAGTCTTGTTACAGGCCTCTGTCAGCCTTGTTACGGCGCCCGCTGATCCATGGCCATAAACCTGTGCAAAGGTGGGAGCGGTATTAAGCGGGGGCCCCTGGGCTTTGCACAGCTGTTGGATTGGTGGCCCCGAGCCCAGCGTTCCTCCCTCTGTTCATTAGCGACGTTGGCACCGAAAACCAAATGGGAAATTCATCATTTAACAGGCATTTCCTTTTGTTTGCGTCTGCCGTTTTTTTTGGGGGGTTTTTTTTTTCTTTTTTTTGGACAAACTTGTGAAAGTGACTTCGCCCTGATCGACGTCCGTCGACGGTATCGGATTATGTCTGAATCATTTAGTTTATTGAGCTCAAAGTAAACGGCCTACGTCTGCATTGTTCAATAAAAAGCAGCGAACCGGTAACACTTCTCAGGCCCGTAATCTCCCGGCGTCCTGCAGCGCCGCTTTATTGCATCCAGGTCGACAAGCTTTAATATCCTGCCGTGTTTGTCGAGTCCGAGCGGTTCACTGCTAGGCTGCGCTGATTTCTTTCTCGCGGTTGCTGTAATTACCCCTCCTGGAATCAGTTTCCCTTTTTTCTTTTTTCTCTGTGTCAGTGTTTACTAGACAAAACACGAGCAAAACAAACCGACCCGAGGAGAGGAAGATGTATCCGACCCGATGGGAAATCCGTACAAGATCAACACCTTAATTAATTGCTAATGGGTGATTTCCATTTGTGAGGTCAGTAAGTGCGTTTAATATTTAATGACCAGCTGAAGGTGGAGGCGGTGGAGGGGAATTAAAAGATTATTTCCTTTTCCTATTTATTCATAATCATCTCTCTCACTAATTCCCATTATTTGCTTTCGCATTGACAGACCCCCGTCTGGATGTTTCTATTTAACAACTGGGGTGTGATTAATTAGCCTCCCCTCACTGCACGCTTCATCAAATAGATGCTACCTGTGGCTGGCTCGGTTCTTATCTGTCTTTGCTCAGAGGCTTTCATTAACAGCTAGCTCTGTTTGTGAACACGGCAGCAGCTTCCTGTGTTTACTTCCCACCGGCCTGCCCCCGTCCCCCCGGTGCTCTGCTGGGCCGAAAGCGAACCCGTCCTACACACCTGGTCCGTAAATGGCCCGGCGTAAAAGCCGCGTGACGTTACTTTAAGGCCTCGTGCTTGGTGCGCAGAGAAATGATGAAAGCGGAGAAGAAATACAAAACAGACAATTGTAATGTTTTTCATTCTGATTCTATGTGATGGACATGATGTTGTGCGTATTTGGGAAGTAACAACTACAGGTGAACACATGAAAAATGTCACATGTAGCAATCTGAACCATAAAACATGGTAGTGGTAGCATCATGGCGTGAGTGTATTATGTATAATCAACTTTTTTGAGCTTTATACATCATGTTAAAAAGTTATTCCCTCATCAAAAACATACCTGGAATGTTGCCTTGATTTTGTCGTGCATGTTTGAGACATTCTTTAATCTCCCACAGCAACCATTCAGCTGTTCAAAACACCTGGGTGGACATAGCCCCGCCTTCAAGGACAAAGATCCTCCTCAGAGCTGTATTTTCCAAGCTTCCACAGAGCAGCCCTCCCCTGCAATGTCTCCTCTAAGCTCTTATAGACTAGCCATCAGCAATTAGCAAACATCTGGTGGGACGTTGCTTCCCCTGAGCTCATCGTCTGAGCTACCTCTCAGGGTAACACTGGTAAAAACGTTTTGAAAGGGCTGATAGAGCATCCATGTTGTGACGACCTCCTGAAGGCGGAGCTTCAGAAAAACCAGGTGTTTTTAAAAAGACAGAGGCCCATTTTCAAGCCGTTGTATTGAGAAATCAAAATTCCTATAAAAACTGAAGGTAACACAGCTACTTGATTGTGTTAAAAAAAAAAGCCCAAATATGCCTGGAATATATAGTCCTAATACCGCCCCTTTAAATAGGGAAAGATAAGAAAGTGTATCCTGCATTGAGGAAAGTAGAAACAAGTTGCCAGAGCAGAAACAGAGAAAAACGATAAGCACTAATTTCTGAGACGATGGGGATTTTTTTGTGTGTGTGCTAAATACGCTAATTGAAGTCATGAAGGGACCAACCCATGCTTTAAATGGCAGATTTTGGAGGTTTAAAAATGGTATTCGCTGCGTTCGCAGTTACAGAGTAAATCTGACCTGCTTCGCAACTGATGAATGTACCAGACTTTTAGACACTTTTGTTATCGCTTTCGGCCAATGCGTTTCAGGAACCCACGCTTTCAGAAACAAGAACTCAGATCACTCGAGGAGACTTGTTTCTAGTTTTGCCAGTCATGTTTATGACGGTGACGCCAAATTAATCTCACTTCTTTTTTCCCCTGATAACGACGAACAATATGATAGTCATCCCTCAAGAAAAAAAGCAAAACAAAACATACCTCCCTTTGCTTAGGTTTATAATATTCCATAGCAATAAAATACATTACAAGTGTAACTAAGTGTGGAATAGTTCAAAGTAGCATCAAGGTAGCTCTATAGGGACTCCATTGGGCTTCTTGTCTTGAGGGATGGGGGGACCCCTCAGAAATATTCCCCCTGGATCTAATTTCTAAGGCCCTTGTCTCTGGGAAATAAAGACTATAGTAGGGTAGACATCTTGAGAAAGGATGAAATGAAAGAGGGGACTGGAAGCTAGATTAAAAGGTGAAGAAAAGATGGAGCGACGGCGAGACGGGAGAAGGAGGAAAATGAGAGAAAGTAGACAAGATTAATTAACTTATTTCAAAACAGCAGATCCCATTAAAGCTGCTGTCAGGCTCACTCAGCGACCCGCCGACTCGCTCCAACCCAAACCAGAACGCGAGCGGCTTTGTTTCCCGGCCTTGTCATGTGTGTTGAAGGTCCGTAAAGACGTGTACACAGAGAAGACTACAGGCTTGCGTGTGCGCGCGAGTTTTCCTGTGGTCAGCTGTCTGTTGCTATGCAATTATGAAGCGGCACATAGCGAAATGGCAGGTGGGCCTGTAAGCACAGTGTCTGAGTGATTCGGTGCAGCAGGCATTTCTCCATGTCTATAACGGCAGAGAGGTGGAGGGGGGTGGCGGAGGACGGGGCAGGGGAAGGGTGGCGCGCAGGGTGAGAGGGCGGCCGCTGGGAGACGGCAATGAAAGATTGATCAAGGAGGCTGTTGCCTTTTCAAGGTGAGATCTCAGTTCTGAGGGAGGGAGAGAGAGAGAGAGACCTCTTCCTCACCTTCTTACCTCCTCAACACAACACTGCCCGTACCGCACACCATTACTCAATTCTCTCCGATAAAGTAGGTCTTTTAAAACCCTTCTGCTGTCTTCGCTCGACGCCCGACGGGAAGCGCCAGGCGGGTGGATAACATGGCGGTGACGAGTGTCCCGTTACTTATGAAGAAAAGAAAGAAAATAAAGCTGTAAAAGCGCATGGGGAGTCAGTGAGAGGACTGCACCGGTTACGGGAGATTTATTTAAAAAAAAAAAAAAAGGAAGACAACTATTCTTTATCACCTCCATTCCTTCCCTACTGCGTTTCTCGCTCCCCGTGGAATATCACGCTAAGTGGCTATCCCCTTATCCCCTGCTCCCCTCCTCTTTCCCCTCCACTGAGGCTTTTTCAAAACACTTGTAGAACTCTATTAAGTCTGTCAGCATCATCAAACACAACGACACAAAAACGCCTCTGGGTGTTAACCTTCACCTTCCATCATATTTACGGCATTTCATCTTTTTATCTGTCTCCCATCGCCGCCGCTCGATTAGAAGGGGAAAAAACACCAGAGGTTTGACGGCGCGACAACAAAGCCTTACTGACACTTAAAAAGAGAGTGAGTCATTGTTCATCTCTCGAAATGATGAGGAAGATAGCATGTGAGGGTTTCGCTTAATTGGTCCCCCAGTCGACTCGGTTTTACAGGTTGAAAATATACAGACTATTAAAGGAAACGTTTGGCATAAGAGTCGGGAGTCGAACCGGGGACTACTGCGTTGAGGACTGTAGCCTCTGTATATGACCATGTGGCTCCCCATCTTTAGATGTTTATAAAAAATTTAAAAAAAGTAGTTCTCAAACTTTCATACAGGATATCAGAAGAACAAGGTTACAGCCAGGGGCGGAGCAAGAGGAATTAACCCTTTTATTAAGAAGAAATTTAAATACTCCAGTCAGCGATTAATTGATTACTAAATTACTTGACGATTATTTCAGTAACCGATTAATGATATTAATCGTTTTAGCCCTGATTTCTTCCCTAATACATAAGATGGCCTTCTGAAAACTGCATTTTGTATTTATTCAGGTTATCTTTGCTTGAGATAAAAAAGAATAAAAAAAATTGGCTTGAACTGAAATGGTTAAGGCGCACGCAGCAAAACCAGGATCCTATAAGGGTGCGAATAATTTTTCACAACACTTCATTTCTCCTTGTGGGATTGTTAGGCTTTTCAGGTTGAACTCGGCAGGCAGGCAGGGATGCGGTGTCTAAATTAAGAGCTCTCTGGCTTCCATTAAACACTGTGAAGGTGCCCTTAATCAAAGCACTTAACGGGAAAATTGCTCCTTAGACAAATTTGTTAAAAATCAGTTGAGATTTCCAGGTATTCCTCTCGAAAATGGATGCAATTTTATTTCCTTCCGTCTCATTTTGCTCCTGCTCTTTTTAGCGATTTAATGTCTTCCACACCTGGCATTTAGTCTCTGCCTCTTAACGAGACGAGCCTGACGATCCGAGTTTCGGTTTGACGGAAACTGGAGCTGCACCGATCACGATCCTGTGACGGATTTGCTTTTCTCAGGTTCTTGTAAAGATCCAACACGATAAAGAATCGAATGCAGCCGATTCTGATAAACCAAACACTTTTTTGTTCACATCCTTTTACATTTGGGAATTTGTCTACTACGTGATGATACTTTGCTTTTATCAATACATTTAAAATACATAGAAAGAAGAACGTAGTGTCATAGTGGTGATTATTTGTTGGCAACCATAGTTCATAAGTAAAAGGACAAATCAGGTTACATTGCATTTTGTTATTAAAGAGAAAGTTCTAAGAAAGTCTAAAGAATAACCTAAAAACGTGATGAGTGACTCGTAAAGTAGTAATCTTGTTTTCTGTTGGCTAAAACCAAATTTTTCAGTACATCTCCATTTATTGGCCTTGTTATAATACGACTTACTGAAAGTAAATATTTTTGAACTGATGTCGGGATTCCCCCCGGAGTGAGTCGGCCGACGGCTTCAGGAGGACGAGCGGATGAGGAACGCAATGCAGCCACTGCAAAATGATACGTGGGACCGTGATATTGTTTTCCCACCGCCATAATTACCGGAGTTCAAACGCATAATTAAAAAATAAATCAGCCTAATCGCCCTCCCATGTTATTGTGAGCCACGTTTTGTGTGGTGAATGATATCTCATTAAATAAGAAGTGGAGTCCATAAATAAAAGTCAATTGGCTGCTGCTTTCATAGAAACTGCATCACTTTGTGTTTGCCGAAGTATTCCAATGTCTTTTTCATCTATCTTTATTTCAAAAAGAAAAAAAAAAAAAACAACTCACACTGATTACTTCTTACTATATAAACCCAACCAAGCATTAAAGACTGCATGTGCAGTTTTATGAAGTAAAATAAAACATTTTTGTAGCTGATGATTTGAACTCTAATATAAAGACTAACAAAACTGCATGGATCATTTTCATATGCAGTGCCATAAAATAATATTTGCTATCTTACTGCTTTCTTTTTTATGTCACATTTTTTTCGATCACCAAACTGATTTTAATATTAGACAATATTAGACATCAGTAAAAGTACAAAATGCAGCTTTTCAATGATTAATCCCTTTATTAAAGGAAAAAGACATGCCTTGCTAGCAGGTTCTAACAGGCTCGATGCACATAGAGGACGTTTCCTGTTGCAGCATCGATGACGTGCTAATGTCAAATGGTAACTCCGTCTTGCAGTTCATGCACTGAGCAGTGTTGTCTTTTCTATGTAAAGTGATTGCACACGTTTTACACTCTTTGTCTCTCTGTTGTTGGTACTTCTTCCTGCCCCTCGCTGCTAAAAGTGACTGTTGGCGTTCGTCAGCAGTTCATTGGCGCAACACAAATAATCATCCAGCCAGAACCCAGCTCGCTAAATAGAAAAACATAATTTAACACAGACAGTTTGACTTGAAGAATTTTGGAAATTGTGGTTCTGAAATCATTTGATTTATTTGGCTCTTTCTCTGAAGTTCTGTCTTTTTTTTTATGGGCATTTTTGTCTCATCAGCCCAGAGAATATTGACTTTTTAGTCTTTCAGATCAATATATTTAGGGCAAATATTACTCAGCTTTTATTTTTTTGTTTGCTTTTGTCAGCAGATTTTTTTCCCTTGGAACTCTTCCATGAATGCAAATTTGTTTTTCAAATTGATGACGTCATCGACTTTATTTCTCATCTATTGCCAAAGTTCTTTAGCCGACTCCATGTTGTCACACAGGTTCTAATTAAAAAAGGATTTGTTTCTACAAGTGTAGCAGTTCTCAGGCCTGGATGTGGTCAGAGGAATTTGACCAAAACAGTTGATTCACAATTAAAGCAAATCAACAGAAACACGTGATCCATCAGAATTATAGTGTGTTTGGACCAAAAGCAAAAGCTGCAAAAATGCAGACGCAGCATTTTTTAATGCTGCGTCTGCATGGTCCACACATGTGCACTGAACACCTCAGCAAAGGTACAGAGCGCTAAAGGTGCAAAAATGCACATATTCTCACAAGCTCACCTCCTCACTCCCACGTTCACACAGCAGACGTGTGCGTACGATACTTCCTACTGAACAAGTCCGACCCATACACAATGAATCACACAGGGACACTTTTAAATAGCTGCCAACAAGAGTAAGGATGCGACACTGGCTAAAGAAATAAGAGGAAAAGCTTTTTCATTTACACACTGCAGATGCATCACGCATGGTGTCCTCGCTTCAGAGACAAACACGACGTCTGCTATTGACTACGCCAGCCTCTGCACAACCAAAACGGCTTCGGTCCATCCTTAGTCTTAGTTGCATCAGTTATACCCTTAGACGAACAAACAGGTTGTATTTGCAAGAAAAGGTTGGCTTTTCTGACTGGTGAGGTGATATTTGCTCCATATAACATGCTTTGAAGAAGTACCTCCATGCTTTCGCTTCTCACTCCACCCTAACAGCTGCAGCAGAGCCGATTGTTCATCCTTCTCACGCTGCAGGTGAACATGCTCTACACGGCAGAGACGACATAGAGGTGGCACAAGACCTGTGAAATGCACTTGTTGAAGAGTTCCTGTGTTGGGGTGCCAGCTGTTGGCTTAAGCATTTCCTGTTCGTTGAAGAACCACGACCCAAGAAGGATTTTTTTTGTGTGTGTGAGCAGATTGTTGGGTTGTAGGAAGGGGGTTTTCATTAGCCGAGATGTTCGTTGGATGGTTTCTTAAAAATCTAAAACTTGTTACCCATGATGCTCCTCCACTGTCTTTCACATATGGGTTAGTGTGTTTGCACTTAACATACACACTCTATTTACTAATTAAGTGGCCTCTGAAGCCAGTGGCTTATGCCGGGGTTTTATTTAGGGGTATCAATATGAAAACAATAAAGTACAATTGAATCTCAAAATCTGGTCCTAATGGCCCCATCATAGATGACATGTGAATGACCATTAGTACCACATAAAGTATACGATAGACCAAATTTAGCACCCTGAAGTTTCTAAATGTAATGTTCCAAGCTTAATGGGTGAAAGATATTTAGTTTTTAAACATGAAAAAGTTGTCTTGAGTTTGGAATAGAGTAGAGTGCCTTCTCCGGGTCGGGGATAAGGTCGTACCTCTACTGAAGGAGTTAGCTATCTCTCAGTCTTGTTCACAACTGAAGGAAAAACTCAGTAAGAGAGTTTGGTGGATTGTTTGATTGGTGATTTGTTTGAAGTGATGTGTGCGCTGTGCTGGTCTGTAGCAGTAAAGATCTAGCAGTCAGTCTACGCTCCTACCCTTATCTAAGGTAAAGCGCTTCAGGTCGTGACCGAAAGCACGACATTGCCAAACGAGTTTCCTCCGCAGGGCGTCTGTGTCGCCCGTAGAGACAGGGCCGCTCCTCTACATCGAGAGGAACCAGTTGAGGTGGCTGAGGCATCTGGTCGGGATGCCTCCCTGGTGAGGTGGTCCAGGCTCATCCCTCCTGGAGGAGAGCCAGAGGAAGACCCAAAACACGCTGGAGGGACTGTGTTCGCTGGCCTTGGGATTCCCCCGGAGGAGCGGGCCCAAGTAGCTGGGGAAGTCTCTGCTGAAGCTGCTGCATCAAGACCTGATGGATGTGGGCAATCAAACTGTAATAACCATAGGCAGATGTCATCAAAATGTTAATAGCTGGAAGATAGATTTATCATTTGTTAGTGATGAGGCGCAGTTATTGATTGCTGTTGTTATACATGTTCACGCTGTCCCAGTAGGCTAAGCGTAGGGGATTTCTTGGGAGCCAGGGAAAGGTTTGCATGTCCTCAGCACAGTGGAGCTGATTCTCTCTCTCCCTCTGTCATCTTTTTTTTTTTTTTTTTTTTTCCAAGTGTTGCATAATTCACAGCTTTACAGTGAAGTTGCCAAATTGATAGAGGTGGGAATTGAGCCAACATTATTGCTCAGTGTGAATAAGTGAATAAAAATAGTAAAAATGGGAGCGGAGGAAGAGGGAGGGAGAACAGTGCCCACAGATGCCAGGGATCTCATTCATTTTCACTGTCACACCCAGTAACAGTGAAGCTTCAATAAAGTCTTTGTTGCACCTCATCATCTATCATGGAGGTGGCCATGGCAGATTCCCGGCTGTCTGAGCAGCTGCAGCCTGATCTATGATGGACTGAAACGTCCAAAATCGAGGAAATGACAAAGATTTATGCTACTGCCAATGGTGTCTTATATCAGTGCAGAAGTATTCAAACCCCGCAGACTTTCTCCACACCTTCCCAAGAATGAATTTGAGTTTATGTTCATCTCAATCATATCAAATCGATCTGATCTAAACGTACATAGACAGATGCAAATTCAAGTACCCACAAAATTCAGACAAATGTTACCTAAAGATAAATTAAGCGGTATAGTGTATATTTCTGAAGCGGGAAGATACAGCCAATCAGTAGGAAGATGAAACTAACTAGTGGGAGGGTATAGCCAATCAGCGGCAAGAAAAATGAACGACGCTTCCCGACTGACCTGTTGTCAAGCAGCATTGCGGCTTGGTATTTCAGCTTCCCAAGATGCATTTTCACTGAAATATTTGAGACTTGCTTTACTCAAGAAAACAACAAATAAATACCATCTGTGAATAGATGGATTTTCTGTGAAGAATTTTGAAGAATCCGCCAAAAGGTGAATTCTCAAATCCTGAGCCGTGAGTAGGCCAGGATCCACCATAAATATAAGTACATGGTATGTTAGTTAGTTAGTTAGTTAGTTAGTTAGTTAGTTAGTTAGTTAGTTTGGCCCAACAAAGTCAATGTTTTGCGGCCATCACCAAAACCCTGCGAGTGAAGTTGAAGAGGTTTTGTAGGAGAACGGCGGGTTGGAACCTGAGTTCTGTCAGGAGGACGAGTTCAAAAGTCCAGCGAACTACTGACAAGCTTCTGAAAGGATGTCCAAAATGTTCCACCCAATTTAAACAGATACATTTCCTTATTATTTTGTGTATGTAAATCTCTTTTTCTTCAAAAGGCTCAACATACCCTAAAAAAGAACATTTGCTGTAAAACACTGCCAGACTGTGAGAACATATTCTAAGGTATTCCTTTCTATTCATACAAATATCTGGTTTCAGATGTCTTTGTATTTACTCCACATTCTGTCCATTTCAACCCTCGTCCGCAACACGACTCCCAGGCAACGGAGCAAAGTAACACAGACTGAGACTTTAAAACAGTATTGATGGGAGCTAAAACCTCGTGAACCCTCTGAAGGCTGTTACATTGAAGTGTATTCTTCTTTAGCTCCGTGGATTTGATCCAATCTGGTTGTTATCAGGATTGGACATCATTTTGTTCTGTGCCGTGAGCATGTAACCTTGGGTTTGTTCGGGTTGCTTATCAGACAAGAAGCCATGACACTTGACATGTGAGGCGGGGCACTGAGTTTATTTGCTGGCTCTGTGAAGTGAAGCAATGATAGGCAATCTGCTGAAGTGCCTTACAAGCTCAATTTTTTTTATTTTTGGGCTTTTTTTTCTTTTTCTTTCACCAGAAACCCACTCACATTTGTATCATAGCAGGAGTTGTAGCCTTTAGAAGCTATTGATTGATAATCTCTTTACTGCAAGATAGCAGCACCGTTAAGGAGCAGCTTAATAAAAAGAGGGGGAAAAAAACGTTAGCTTTGATGATTGAACAGTCAGGATTCTTCCAACCAGAGTTGTTGTTGCTCCTCTGGAGCCGGTGGAGAAACGATGTGGTGGATTATAAAATAAATGAAATCTGTGCCGGTGTGATAGCGATTGACCTCAGATCAGCGGCTGTACGGTCGAGTCACACTTCATTAGCAAACCCTGAAGCCAAGCGTAGCCACCACCCAGGATCACATGGAAACATGGTCGCCGGGGGCAACGGGCCAACGCTGAAAGCAGCCAATTAGACCAAAACAGGTAAAGCGACTGCAAGACGAAGGCAAGTCAGCGAACTCATGGGAGGTCTTGTAATTTTGCTCCGACCTTCTGTCTGTTGGCTTCCTGTTCTTGGTTTGAGGGGCTCATTAGTCTGAGGAAGTCTGGGGTTCCACTTTCAGGTTTGGCTCTTTTGACAAAGAAAAGAGAGTTTGGTAATTATCTTGTATTCCTAGTCATTCCATCTAAATTTTGCACCAATTTATTGTTGACCCATCCATGTGATGTTTTTTTGGATATATATATATATCTATATCTATATCTATATAGATATATATATCTATATGGATATAGATATATATCCATATATATAGATCTATATATCTCTATATATAGATATATATATCTATATAGATAGATATATCTATCTATCTATATAGATAGATAGATATCGATATAGATATATCTATATAGATATCTATCTATCTATATAGATATATAAATATATAGATCTATATAGATAGATATATCTATCTATATAGATCTATATAGATAGATAGATAGATATCTATAGCTATATATGTATATATATATAGATATATATATATAGATATTCTTTTTTTTTTTTTTTTTACAGTTTCCATCTTTACAGCTTTGCCTCTGCAGAAATATCTGCAGAAAATTCAAAGTCATTTTCCTGTTGCTTTCCTATGCAGTTCTGCTCAATTCTCATCTCCCTTCACTGATCTTCACTGATTTCTCTTTGTGATTGATTTCTTCAACTAACCCAATCAAAATGTGAACAATGTCAACTTTGAACGCTTTTTCTACAAGGGTAGTCTACCTAGATAAGTTTGTAGTTTGGCAAAGGCAGCAGAAAAAGCAAACAAGGTCATTCAGTCTTCGTTGGCCGTGCCTCTAGACATGTTCCTCAGAGCAAGAGGAACGTTTAAGATGTTTTATTGCTCGCAAAGATGTCATGCCCCTACTCCAAACCGGGTTGTTTACACGCACGCAATTCCTGGTAAGCTTCGTAGAGCGGGCGCATTACATACATCATGCTGAATGTTAGCGATTGGGTAAAATCAGATCCAATGTTTTAAAACTACAGTCCACTACAATGGCATATTGGGGCGATTGTAGATGGAACAAAATGAGGAGTCAACTCTGCTAAAAAAATCAAGGAGAGAAAATTTCTGAGTTTGAAATGATTCTCCCAACTTTTCAATCTGTTTCTTCTGGGCGACACTCAAACATCCCAGGAGTCCTTGGCATCTTGTTGTTATGACCTTTTTGATTAAACAAGAATAGATTTGGGTAAAATATGCTTATTTTGGATATAAATCTTGTTAACGAGAGGATCTTTTTCTCCTTTCTGCAAGTTTTATATCTCACCATATCAACAAAGTTTGACGTTTTAACGAGATTCTGCTCCTGTATTCATTTCCTACCTCCAGCAGTTAAACACTCCTGTACAAAATAACCAAATATGATTTATGAGGTTGTTGTTTTGTTTTTTAAAAAAATTAATAATCAACATAAAAGATGTGTAAGAACCCTGTAATTGGCTTGTTAAAGACTTTGTGGTTGTCTAACTTATGTTCAGGGTTCCACATGAGAAAGTTGCTGGTGTTTTTGCTCCTCTTCCACAGGAGCATTTACTGTTGCTGCTGCTCCCATTTCTAATCTTAAAGCTGCTTAACAAACTAGATGAAAGCCTGAAAGCGCCTAGTTAGCAGTTTCTCATAACACAATGATCAGTGATGGAAAAAGGAACAGTCTTCGTGTCGTCAAATGACATAAAAACCCTAGCAGCGGGTCTGCTGATGGGAAATTTTGCCCGAGTGCGAAGAGCTTGTGGAGTATATCAATATTTAAGAAACTCGGTGACCTCCAATGGCCCTTTTCTAAACACAGAACAAGCATATAAAGCAAGAATCGATATCACTGTTAACTGTCCATTGCTTTCAAATAAGACCCAGTGAAAGGACCGAAGTCAATATACTGCCACTTTCATCTCTTAAATGCAAGCTTTAACCGTGATTGACTCGCACGCCACGATACACCCACTCCCTAATTGCAATTTGCTGAGAAGGAGACAAAGAGAGGAGGCTCTCCTGTCACTGACAGGATGCCATGAGGCCTGGGGAAATTAAATTCACATCGAGAGGGATTTAATTAGACCACTTTGTATCTTTCGCTGCCACAGAATCCTATTTACATTCTTTCCCGTGTTACTTAGCTTCCCTGCCTTACACGTAATTGTGCGATTAATTCTAAAGTCTGTCTCTAAAGAGAAAGGGATGGTGTATGTGAAAAGTTGAATGCTGTAAGATTAGGTTTGGGTTTTTATTCTTGGCCATCCTTTTTTTTTTTTTCAACATGCAGTAATGCACCGGCTTGCAAAAGTTTTCTATGTTTTTCTATGTTTTGTCACATTACGGCCGCATACTTCAATGTGTCGGCTTTGGGTTCTATGTGATAGAACAACACAAAGTAGCGCAAAACCGTGAAAAGGAAAGAAATGAAATATAGACACACTGCAATGAGACATCACACACACAAAAACCGCTCACCCAATGATGACTGCCATTGTTGTTAGCTGTCAAGTAGTCAACATAACATCCTAAATCTTAAATACATGTGATATTTTTTTTTTTTTAAAAAGGGACACAGTGCTTTAACAATAGTTGTCAACACTAATACTAGATACCAAAGTACTACATTACATTTCACAGGTAAGGAAAAGGTTTAATAAAAAATAAATAAATAAATAAAAAATTAGCGAGAGAGAGGTCAGTAGGTCAGTTATGCTAGCTTGACTCTGACAATCTTAACATGTACATGTGCTGCAGAATTCGGTGTGCTGTGGTTCAGGCATCAGTAGGTCATCAGTAGAGCAGGTGTTTAAATTAGCTGTGTTCAGGCAATCATTTATCAATAATCACAAAATCAACATCAAGCCTGAAACAATACTCTATCGGACTGAATGCTCTGTTCTTTGTGTGGAAGACGTTTGCGTGTTTTGTTGGTGTTGAAACCTGATACACTGGTGAAGCTGTTTTCAGTCAGTTGCCATGGCAACGGGTCTGTGTGTAGCATCAAAAGGACCGGGGAGAGCAGCAGACAGGTCGTGGAGGAGTTTAAAGCAGAGCATCAACACGTCGTTCAGTCCGTCATCTGGAAATATGGCACATCTACAAGAATATCGAGCCGGCAACGGAGATCCACGCCTCAGAAATGCTGCCAATAGTTCGCCACGAGCCGGTTCTGGTCCGACTCAATGTAAGACTAAGTTCATAATCGCTGTGTGTGGCTTCGAACTAAACATGCGCGTGACCCTGAACACATCACGCCCACAGCAGAAGAAGCGTGGCTGCGCTGTGTTTTCATTAGCAGATAAAGGGAAGCCAGTCAGAGTTGATGGATGAAACTAAATACAGGGAAGAAAACCTGTTGGACGCTTCAGACCGGAGTGAACGTTTGCCTCCTAGCAGGACAAGAAAAGACCAATCATGCTCTGCTCTCGGTTAGTCTATCACATAATGAAATTCATTGAAGTTTGTGGTGGTAACCTGACAAAACGTTAAAGACTTCAGCAGAGCAGACCAACACACGGTCAACATCTAACACGTCCATTTCGCTGTCCTGTCTTAACAATAGTCAAGCAACCTGTCAAAAGCAGCCAAATCGCTGAAAAAATGTCCTGCATTTAAAATCTGCTTTAAGATTTGCTGGATTGACATGATCCTGGAGGCAGGATTCATCATCTTAGCCAAAGAAAAACACTCCACTGTGACGGTCGGGACGGGGTTGCCCATCGTTTTATTTTCAGCTATGATGAAAACCCAACTCAACGCCTCCTGAACATACATGTATATCCCTGCTTAAAGAGACGTGTTATGTACGATAATGCCTACATTAGACATGTTATCATATCAAACTTCTTTAGTTGTGTCACACGTTGACTTTGGGATTAAGCATTGCCAGTTTTTAGCTGCGGGAGCCGAGATTTTTTTTTTTTTTCATTTTCTTTCATCTCTCCATTTAACTGTTGACTTTCCATAAATCCTGTCTGCAATTTACTTTCTGTCCCTTCCAGTTCACAATCAAAACTCTAAACCGATTATTATTACTTTGGATTTAAACATCCCTTTTCACGCAGCCTGACGCTGCATATAATATGATGTTATATGACACTGAGGTATGTTATTTTAATGTACAGCTCTGGATAAAATGAAAAGCCCACTGCACTGAGCCCCATTGAAAACCTCCTGGTTATTCCACCAAATATTGATTTCTGAACTCTTCCTGAGTTAAAAAATAAGTATTGTTGTTTCTAAATGAATATGAACTGGTTTTCTTTGGACTATTTCAGGTCTGCTTTTGACCATTTCTCGTTTTCTGCAAATAAATTTTCACTTGGAATTTCGGAGACATGTTGTCATAGAATAAAAGAACAATGTTCATTTTACTCAATCTTATAGCTATAAAACGTAAAATCAGAGAAACTGATCATTTTATGTGATCTCTTAATTTTTTTCCAGAGCTGCATAACAATTTAAACCAGCCAGGATTCATTATGAATCCTTTTACACCTTTTTCTCTCTGTCGTGTCCAATCAATACAAAACTGTCCCATGACTTTTTTCCCCCCATAAATATTATTTTTTATTGTATATAACATTGAGTTTGTAAGTCTTCTTTTTCCCATATTCATAATGTTCCCACTCTCACTGTTTTCGTATCCTTTTTGGATTAAAGTAGACTGAAAATCCATCCTGCTGGACAAACATTATTCCAGGAAGCTGCGTTTCAGCGCATGGCGCCTGACTGATCTCTTGCGATCACGAATTCCTCGATTATGAGATGATGAATTTGCGGCTCAACATGTGGCTCGGATGAAACATGAGAAACGTCCGTGTCAATACGTATCTGTGATTGGGACGTCAGGTGAATCCGTCAAACGGACAAATAATTAGGTGTGTTGTCATTACAGAAGATTGTCCGATGAGATGATCAGATGTTGTTTGCTAACTCTCGCATTGAAAGAGCGCCACCTTAAGAGAGCTCCTTTAGTTTCCAAACTACCGAGATTGTTTTTCCTGCAAGGAAGGGGGGGAAAAAATTGTAGAAACTGTCAGAAAACGTTTCATCACGTAGTTATTTCTGTAGTTGTACTTCTGTTTAAGGGGTTAGGTTTTTTTTGTTCCTCATACCTAATCACCAGCAAATAGTTTACTCTTCACCCAATAAATTGTTTTGTTTCTACTGTATATGATTTTTTCCCCTTTTTTAAAATACATGTGGCCTTTCACAGGTGTATCAGCATTTGTCAGTCAGGAGTAAATGCCTGCAATGACGATGTTTGCATCCTCCGCTTTGAGATGCAAACATCGTCAAAGAAAAAAAACCGCATCGTCTCCGAACCGAATGTTTGCACAGCAACCTTAAGCACCACAAACTTCACTCCCGGGTTTTAATTTCCACAAACCTCTCCAAGACAATTACCTTTATTGCAGCTTCCTGTTATAAAAATGATTATACATCTGACGCACTAATACCTCTTCCGACAGGCGTGCTTTAAATTGTATGTATATGGAGAAACAACCCACAGATGATGCACGAAACCCCGCTTTCTCTGAAGCACGTCCTCCCACTTAGACCTCCAAATGTCCCGCATGTTAGAGAAACGCTGCTTTTCACAAGATGTAATGATATGGTTGAGAACAAACAGGGTCACAGAGAACGCATAACCACCTGTGGCACTAAATGCAACACGCATTTTAAGTGAAAAAAAATCGCCACAACAGGCTGTGTCCAAGTGGATTCAACAGAAATAGAATCAGGTAGTCGTAAAGTAAGCCGGAAAATGTTTGGCAAATACTTTTACTTGCCGTTTATGGGTGACATGTTAAAGAGCGAAAGTAAAAGAAAAAAAAAAAAAAAGTAGCCACAACAGAATACAAAGTGGAAACAGTTTAAAAGCACTGAGCTGAGAAATCTTTCATTAGCTCATGTAAATGCTACTTGGCACATATCTGAGAGCGTCTGGACGGATCGCCCGCGGCGATTTTGGCGTGCTCGTACACATCCCCAGGCTTCCTCTGCCTCCCGTCGCTCCAGTCAGCTGACAGTCTGGCCCTGAACCCCGTTCCTGAATCTTGATTTCACACCGCTCCTGTATTTCTATCCTAACAGACTGAGCGGAACGGCACCTCGCCAGGAGCCGCGGCGACTGATTAGAGCCCAATTAGCTGCCATGTTCCAGGGCTCCTGTGAAAAGGAGGCATGTCATCTCGCTTCTGAGCCCAGCTCCAGACGGTACGCTCCGTTCTCATTTTCTGGGAGTTTATAGCGAAAAATTAGACAAGTGGGAGAACTAGGGCTTTAATATGACCTGACCTAAATGGGTGCCAGTGTTCTATGATACAGTATTTTTGAATTCTGAATTATATCTTAGCTTCAGTAGATTCCCTCCAGTGTTTTCCTTTAACTGTAAACTCTCAAATGGCTGTCCCAGGGTGCTGAAGGTAACAGGTCGTACGTGGTGGTACTTGATTAAAATGTTTTTTTAGCTAATTGTGGCACCCGTAATTATTATTTGCATTTTTTTTATCATACTATATATTGATAAAATAAGCAACATTTTCAATTGAAAATCCCTTTCTGTCGCTACATTTTTGAATGAATGGATACATCAACTCAACAACAACAATTTTTTTTGTTTTTAATCTGTTATTTAGGTTATTGACTGATCAGATTGGTGTAAGGTGCCATTACACCAAGGCCTGCCACGATAACAGATATTCCTGGATGATAAATTGTCGCTAAAATAATTGCGATAAATGATTATATTGTTGTCTTGAGATTGTTTTCAAGTAATTTATTAACAATGGCATAATAATGCAAGTTTGCTCTCTCAAACTCTCAATAAACCTTGATTTTGTAAAGAACATTTAACCCAATTACAAAACAAGAAAATAAAACCAGACAAGTTAAAAATCAGTGCCTTTGTCTGTCTATCCTAGCTGACTAGCTATAGAGATGTAGTCTTTACAGATTGTATTTAACCCACAAAATGTTTAGAGATCTCAGTTTTGGCAACGCTTAATCAACTTCACATAGCACGACAGCAGTAATTCACACTGATAACTAACACTGAGGCAAACATATCTAATAGTGTGACTTCCTGCTGTGTTGGCATGAGTGAGAATTTTGCCCTCTAATTGACTTGAGAGAAGCTTTGACTTTCTCATGAAAGCCATCACCAGGCTGTACGTTTCGGGTGCAAAGAGGCCCTTGCCTTCCAGCTCAGCATTTAGTTAATTCATTAGTGCAGTCGCATCGACAGCAAAGGCCGTGTCTGCTATCTGCTCTGGGATGTCCTTGTCCTTCCTCTCGCTAAACTTTGCTTTTAGGTCCGATGTACTTGATTCATTTTGTCTTGCCTTGGAACAAAGTGTCGTCTTAGCGCTGGAGACAACACCAAACAGTCTCTGATAAGCTCCACATCTGAGAATCGGTTGCCGTATCTTGTAATTTACTGCGTAATTACAACAGCTAGTCCTGGTTGCCACGTGCCTGGAAGAGTGGGGCTTTGTCAAATAAAATCCTGTTGCTTTCGCAGTTTAGCTGCCGCTTTATGTTCACCACACTAAAGAAATGATCTTTACTGATGACTTCAGCAAAGAAACATTCATTAGTCCAAGCTGTGCTAAAAACTCTGCATTATGCATCAATATATTGCAAAGTAAGGGGAGTTACCCTTTTACTAGGCCACAAACCTATGTGGCCTAGTCAAAGATGGTCAGCACATAAAATGTGGCAGCTGGACTAAAACATGCCCAGGTCTGGTCTAATAGTGTTTTCACCCCTGACAGTCCTGTAGAGTCGGTGATATTGGGGACAGAAATTGCAACATTTGCTCCATTTTCATTAGGTGCATTTCATTTTCCCACTGCCTTGTTCACCTCCTATTGGTCCTATTTACCCAGAATGCCCTGCGCGATAGTCAGCTTTTAGAGCGGTCTCCGGTCTGCGTGCGACCACATGATGCATTTGAACTGCACCAGAGTTCGAAGAAACACAGAGGTTTGTAGGCAAACGGCAGTTTTTGTGATCTGCATCAGACTCTGCGTAAGAGTCACTGAAATTATTTATGGCTTGAAAAAAATTTATGTTCGTTTCGAACGACTAAGGCATTGTGATTTAAGTTGGTTGATTCACGTTTGGAGTTTTGTATAAAATGAATGTATTTTATTTCGTCACAGAGAACTATGTTCTCGTAAAATTTGCATGAATATAAAAGCCTGCGAACCTTAAATAGACTGAGAACGAACATTTGTTTAGGACCTCCGAAGTGGCAGGCAGCCACAAGGTAACCGGTTAAGACGACCATAAAAAACTGCAATAGATGAGTCAAACCTGGACTGGTTTGACTCAGTCCAACGGATTCTTTAACTCGCATACTTACCTTAGCATCTCCTTGGAAACAAAGGTGTTTTTTGTGCTTCAGTTTATGAGGCCCCACTGAACCATGACATATATCTACCGTTACACCCCTTATCAATACCCAGCATACATTCTAAGGCGGTTTAGAGTTTTCTCACTAAGTGAGAAAGAAATAATCTTCGTTACTTAGACCGGCACAGGAGCCACGTGTGTTTAATGCACAGGATCATGTCAAATGATGTAGAGTACCACTCTCAACAAAATGGTGGAATAATAAGCCTTTAATGTATGGGCCTGAATAATGGCAGGTCCCCTGAAAATCCCTTATTCGCCACGGCAGACACACTTGTGGCTTCAAGCAGCCGCGGCGCTCGATGAAGGGTCTTGTAGTTTCGCCCGGGTCGTTTCATCACCGCCTCTCGTTCCCTTTGTCAAGTCAACTTGACACGACCATTCCCGCCACTCACAAAACTTTCTCTTTCTCTGATTAATTGCAAGCCTTTTAGGCTCTTTCACAATCAGGCCCCGAACCATTTTGCAGCCTCTTTTTTTTTTCTCTCTTTTTTTTATTTTTTTTATTACAAAGTTAAATGTCTTGCGATGGAATACAGTGGCGGTAAATGCCATATCCTTTCAGCGTGGCAAGGGTAGGGTAATTGTCTCTGTGGCATAATCGTCCCTCAACAAAAGCCGGTGAAAATGACTGGGTTTTAACATAATAAGGAGCATTGTCATTTTAGTCCTCCCCCTCTCCACAAAATCCTCCCTGCCAGCATTAGTTTGCTTCCCTCTGTCACAGGGCATGTTTATCTCCATCTTAGAGCCTCAATTTTACTCTTTTCTTCACTGCCGACGGCCTGTAATTACACCCTTCTGCTCTTTCTTTCTTTTTTTTTTTTGCATACACTGTTACTTGTCCTGGCAGTGGAGAAAAACAGCAGTACAGCTGGCTATAAATGTCAACGAAACACCAATGAAATTCACCAAAAGCAAATGAAATTTGTGCTTCACTCATCTGAGTGGTGATGGTTTCAACGTCTCGCCGTTTGTTCTGAGTATTGTGTCTTAGAGAGCAGACAGTTGACAGATTAAATCAATGTAAAGGAAAAACACAGTCCCTGTCTAACATTGTTATGATGTAATATTAATATTAGGCTTTTTATCATTCATTTTGACTGTTTTACAGGTTGGAATGACGGTACACCTAAAAAAATACAAGAATTTGATGAATGAATTAGAATTTTTTGCGAATGGTCCATGATTCAAATAGGGTCAAAACTTTACATACACACCCAAATATAGACATGCATCTAACTCCTATTTAGAAAAAAGCAAGAACATGGTATGACTCTATGAATATTTGACAACTCTTCCAATCAGAAACGGTAAAACTCTTTTAAATCTGTTGTTTTCTTGCCACAAACTCTCCCTTCAAGCAGTACATTGTAGCGTTTTCAACAGGTAGGATCTAGCCTGGTAGTAACCAGAGTCTTGTTCTACTCTTCGCTTCGTACTGAGCGTTTGGACTGTTGGCTTGTGAGAAACGATGATCTGTTGGGGTCTCTTGAAGTTTTAAACGATTGTATCTGATTTTAAAACCCAATCGCTAACGTTTAGCTGAGGCTTTTGGAATATGCCACCCTGTCGCTGAAGGAAGCTACATTATGAAGCATACAGATAAACAAACCCCACTGCGAAGAGAGAAGTGCCGAGCACCGACATAAAAAGTGTTAAACATTTTTCTTGGCTCAACTTTACTTACGCTGTTTTTGGAAAATGGATTGCATGGCTCCGCTCACTTCCTCAATTGCCATTGGCAAACTACAAACCTGTACATGCAGACTACAATTCTAAACCAGGAAATCAATGTCAAGGTTCTCTTGGCAATGGCCAAAAAAGATTGGACACATTCCAAAAATGTAATTTTATCCTTTAAGAACGTGCTTCAGATTCTAAACGCCAAGTTGTACATATGTTAGGGATCATTGTCCGTCTGATAGACTGTTGTTGCCAACTATCAACCAGCTAGGTATTGATTAGTGGTGAAGGTGAAAGGTTTTATCTTGCCATTTGGCTTTGGGCAGCTGTGCAGTCCAGTAGTTCTTGAAGCTGTTGGTTTCAGAGTCACTGCCTTATTTCTGGGTCTGCACCCCACAAAACTTACTTTGTTGTGTTTTCACACCAGGAAAGTCCTTTGGTTCTCTTGTTTGGTGCCGGACCAGAACCACCCTGACCGCTTTCCTGACAATTTGGAGTCAGACGACTGAAACTTGGTTTACAGCTGGGTGTTCCAATGCGAAGAGACTTCCAGAACAAACACCAGCATTCCCCTGATAAAGAAAGGCCCAGTTCAAGACCAAACCTGAACTGGGTTTGTGTCAGAAAAGTAGCCAGTTTGGAATAACTCTTACCAGTTCTCACAGGGAAACTGGTCAAATGCAGACATGGCATTTATCCAAATCTTATCAGGTGTGTAGTTACATGTTTTTAGCCTGTATGTTGAATTTTGAGAAAATAAAAATAAAAATTCACCAGTGTTAAAACTTTCTAAAATTGTATCCTATATTATCACTCTATTCTAGTAAAAGACTGGTTTAAACTAACTTCAGAGTATTAACATTACCTTCTTCACCATGACGAATGTAAACTTTTGACCCGCGCTGTAGATTGAGTGGAGTAAATCTATCAGGTAAAGTGAAGATCCAGGGAACAAATATCCTATTGTCTCCTTTTTTTTTAGGGATCTGGAGCAACATACATTTCCCACTCTGACAACAATTACAAACACTAAAGTGGATTCTAAAAGGGCTGACAGTAAATTTCAGGCTTAAAATTAAGCCGACACAAGCGTGATCCGGAGAGCAGTGGAGTCAGGGTGTGCCACTCTGCAGAGGATATGCATCTCCTCCAACTTTAAAGCCCATGACGCCATCAGTGTCGCATCAAAAAAGAAAACCCACCTCAAACTGTCACACGGCTTCTTTGCGTCCACCCCTCCCTTCTCTTTCATGTTTGCTCCTCTAATTCCCTGACAACACTCGCTCTGTCTGAAGAGCGCACAGGCGCGGGGGTAAGTATCACGCAGCAACGCGATGCCGCACCTGCTGCCGGGGAGCTGATGCAAGAGAGGGATGAGCATGAATTAAACATTTTCCAAGGGAGAGTGAAGGAGGCGTCTTATTTGTTTGAATAAATGCATAAAGTGCATGCTTGCGAAAGCCCTTAATGTTATCTGTCAAAATTCAAGGTTACCAAATGTGCAAGAAGCGAAATTATGCCTTTTTCGTGTAACGCATGGTGATTAGGCTAAATAACTGCTGACGGGAACAGAAGGAGCGGGGTTCAGCTGCGCTGTGGGCCACTCGGCTTGCCTGAACGCGAGAGGGAGAGCGGGTTAAGCTGGCCGACGATGTGCGAGAGTTAATTAGGTGTGGGGCTAAACTTTGTGGTCTGAGGATTTTCCTTCACTTTCCCCATAAACTGTATTACCCGCCCAATGTAAAATGGCTTTCCCAGTTTGAAGTTGTCCGCATTTAAACATAATGAAAGCTGCATTATTTATAACTGGACAGGCACAGGGACATCAGTCGGTGACCAAAGTCTAATCTTTTCCTCCTGTTGGTAAACGCTGCATTTCTGTGCAATGGCAGGTTGTCCTGACGACGCTAATCTGGCTGGCTAGTTTCTACGGGAAGAGGAGTTTGTATGTTAGCCATTTTTAATCGCCATCTAAAGCTGCGTTTTCATTACTGATGTGTGCAAGACTTTGTCAGTGTTCTGCTAATAACAAAAAAGAACAATTTCGCAATTGTGACATTGCTATTGAATAAGAAAGGCAATTAAAATCATACGTGAATAGGTTTGTTCACATAAGTTATTAAAATCATTCATTCTCAGACTACTTCCTGCTTTCTTCTTCGTGGTTTGCGCCTTTAGTTACATACCGTTGTTGGTCATGTGACTCGTATGAAAGTTTCCATTGCAGTTTTGTCAAGTTGCGCAATTATGATTGATGGAAAAGTGCAGCCAGTGATGTGTTTGTTTTCGATGACGTCAGGACGTGTCTACTGTTCATTCATCTGCAGGTTTCAGCAGGTCAAGTTTAGGACGTTTTAAGCCCTCTTTTATGTCACTCTGAATAAAATTTAAGACTTAAGAAACCGTCTCTCTACAGCCTTGTATGAATTGGCAATAGAAGTGAGCCAGTGGCGAAAAAGAGCACTGTCCAGCCTACTGCCAATAAAATTTGCACTAACTCAGGATGGAGGAAAAAGCTGCCTAGCTAGCAAGGATATATTAGCAGCTAGCTACCTGTAGCCTCAACTGCCTCTAGTCACAAAAACTGACTGAAAAGTCGTCTGAGGAAAAAAGCTCTACATTAAACAGTCCTGCCATGATAAATGTAGGCGGTCTCGTCACAAAGCCGTTGTATATATTTTTACACAAGACCTCTGTCTAGAAACTGCCGGTATTTTCAGATGTCAGCTGTAGTTGTCATGCCAGGCCACTAGATGGCACTGTGACTTTAGCATGCCATCGAACACATGTCCGCTTCTGACCCTTTGCTTCCACCTCATTGTGAAGGTAAACCGTCTCCATCTCCCATGTAGCACATACGTTCCTTATCAGAAATGTCTTTTTGGACTCTTTTAGAACAAAAATGTTTGTTTACTAAGTGGAGTAAACAAGAGGCCCACTCATTCAGTACCTTTGTGGGTTTAAGTGTCGGCTTAGCCTCTATCAAAACCCTTTTGTAGAGCAACTGCTCTAAAACAAGGTCGCTTCTGCTCCTAATATAAATAAGTAATGACCACTCACATCAGAAAGGCTATAAAAGCCGTACTGAGTGCTGTTATAATATTTGTTTTTTATTCTGGCACTTTAAAAAGAGAAATAGGCGTCGGAACATCTCTAATTATAACCTTTCAATACCACCGGTTGGAGCGATGTAGATAAAGTGTTTTCATTTAATTACATTATATTTCCAATTGCTTTAATAAACTCTTTGAGCGAGAAACTTAAAAAAAAAACAAAAAAACACAGCTTTGATTAAACGCTGTCATGTGCTTTTCCATCCAAGTACAACATGAAAATATGCCGGGAAATTATTGAGAATGATTTCCTTCAAGGCCAAAGCAGATCGCCCTTTTTATTTACTACTTTTTTTTTTTTTTTGCTTAAACTTGCCATGTGAAACACTTAGAGGAAAAAATCTCCTGAGTTGAAAATGAGCCATATTTCTATTTGGCTAATTTGCTAGCCAAACCATTTTAGCCCTGATTTAAGTACGCTGTGTAGATGAATGTCATTTGCTCAGCTTAGTTTTAATTTTCTACAGGTATGAGGTTGGACTGAAACCTAGATAACAAAGATCCATTTTCTAATTCCAGATTATGTAGCCACATAAATGTCAAAGTGATTATTTTCTCACAGAACACTGAACCTAACAGAGCCCAAGTTATCACCGATGATACTGTAGCATACACAATATTCTGCCCTGTCAAGCCAGGCTGCCACAATTTTTAACAATGTTGAAAATCTTTGTAGCACAAACATCATGACCAAGTCATCTTGTATCCCTGCATATACACCAGTGTACTCTATGCGAATGCGTTGTCTGCGATAACAAAAATTCCCTCATCAACGAATGCCATTGAGAGTGCTTAAAGTGGCTCCACCTGAAGGCAGCTTGACCTAAATTCTTACTAATTCAATAGCTTGGCCACTTGGAGACATTCTTACACCATGAAGTTGGACACATGAATGGAACGCAGTAACACAAAACATTAAAGAAAGTCCTACTTAGTTCAGGAAGCAATTAAAAATGCACTATAAAAAAAAAAAGATGTGCTGTACATGCACGTTTGTGTATTTATGAAAGTAGAGATGTTATTGTACATATACGAGTTATACATATGAGAGTATAATAGTAAAAGATAGAGGTGTCCAAAGTGTGGCCCGGGGGCCATGTGTGGCCCTTGACATGATTTCGATCGGCCCCCTCACCACAAGACGAGATCAATAATCTAATTTGTCCAATAAAATGGAAAACAGACGACCCCAAATATGAGTACATTTTCTGTTTTTCCTTCCAAAAAGCCAACAGTCGGAAACCTTTTTTAATGTTTCTGGTCATTAAGATTTGTGGATTTTATATATATATATATATTAAAAAAATGTTCTTGTTCATTTTTAAGAAGGTAAAACAAACAAAAAGAAAAATAACAATAAACAAATTTTTGCATGTTTAATTGAAACATGCCAAAAAAATAATAATGAGTTTATTGTGTGTAGTTTAAATTTGCCAGTTTTGATCCGCAGGGCAACAAGCTTGGAAACCTCTGGTATGAGAGAGCGTAGGCTACAACTTAAATGAACGTACATTTTATTTTTATGTAAGAGAAATCTAAAATAGCTCTCCATCTGGAACTAAAATCCATGTTATTTTTAATCCTTCGTCTGTAACATGATTTTTTTTTTTTTGGTAAATGGAAGCAGCATTCATGTAAGCTGACCCCAGGAAGAACAGCAGACGCAGCTGATGCTAATGGGGATCTCAAAAAACATAAACATCTTCAGAGCTCTGAAGACCCACATGGTGAGAAGATTCTCTAATTCAGAGGAAAGATATTAGACAATATTATTATAGATAAAGTAACAAATTCCCTCCTGAAGCAGAAGAGTTCATCAATATCAACACACACGCTTCAGAGTTAATGTTCTGTAACATTTGCTTCACCAATTTATGTCAAGAATCACATAAAATGTGTTTTTGATGTACTAAGGCAAGAGAGAAAACAGTGTAAATGAACTTTGACCTTTAACTCAACCATGACCTGCAGTCAATTTGCTAAATTTAAGCCGAACAAAATAAAGCAGAAATAGAAATGGAGAAAGAAGGTTAACTATGAAGTAAACTGATGCAGTTCGAATCAGTTCCTGTTGCAGAACTTATAGATTATTTAGATGGTTTAATTGGGTATTAACTATTTATTCAAATGAATTTGATTGCATTTTCAACTCATTAATATTAAGAAAGTATTTCCCAAATGATTTTTTTTTTCTTTGAAAATAGAATTTCAACAGTTTAATGTCAAACCATAACAAGACTGAAGTTTACAACTATAAATGCTGATGCTGAGATTACAGTACGTTTACCTGACCGTGGTTTTAATGCCGTTCTAGCTTTTTTCTTTTCTTTTTTTTTTTTTTTGTGGAGAGTGGTTCTTACTATTAATAGCACTCAGAATATTCTGGGATGTTCCAACCACTTGGCAGGTTGCTGGAGTTGGACGCCGTTTAGTTTTGCTTGGCATCGACTCTAAACAGCAGTTTTGGCTGACGGAAATTCCTTTTTTTAACCACTTAATGAAAAAATATAATGTGCAAAAGAGGCCATTTTGGCCAAGTAGACTATTTCTTTCTTTTCTTTTCTTTTTTTTTTTCCGTAGAGCATATGCGTGAAATGACAACTCCTTCAAAGTGACAGCGGTACAGTTCCTGATAGCAAAAACTGGGGAAAAATAGAACAACAACAACAAAATAAATAAATAAAAAGTGAGCTTTATTGGAAATTCACTTTTATCAAACTGCAGAGACACGGAGACGGAACGAGGCGCGCGGAATAAACCCGATCCATCACCTGGACTCAAACTGTGCCGTCCCAGGCAGGAGATGTTCTCGGATGTTGCGCTATCAGAAACGTTTAATCTCATTTCATGCCACTCACCAAAAAAACCACCGGGAGCTATTCCTGAGGCATGAATCGCTTTACCAGCGTCGTTTATTAAATATGCTCTAATTCCTCCTTCTGCTGGATTTTGTTTGCACGATTACCACAATGCGGTCACCAGGAGCACATCTGTTCTGCATCGTTGACGGTAGAGAAGTCTCTTTGCTGTCAGTTCCAGGGTTTCACATCCGACAAGATCTGGCATTTATAAAGCTTTTGAAAGATTTCAACTTAACCTCAAGGGTGCAAGACCACGCAACACCAGTTACATCAAAAGTATTAATGCAATAAGTATGAAGAAAATGCATATGATATATTAAAAAAATAAATAAGTACGTAAAACTGAAGATCAGAGATTTGTGGCGAACTTTCACTTTGCTAGGTTTGTTCCTGATTTTAGCAGATTTCTCTTAGTAAATGTTCAATAATAATGTATATTTTTCTCAACCATTTCTGTTTAAGTGGTCAGTAAGTATTTGTACTTACTGACAAATATTTGTCAGTAAGTATTTGACAAGTATTCATGTCTCTTATTAGACATGAATAAGAGAAAAAACAGTGACTGCTAAGCTAACAACTACAGACCTCATCTCCGCTCTTGGAGGATACATCATTTGTCTTTATTTCCATAAATGCCATATTTATGTTGTTTCTCATTTACTCACAGTTGGTTTATTTACTGTAAAAAAAATTATTATATATATTTTTTTGCATTGTATTCTTTTAAACGTTATCTGAGGAAACAGGAGCACGAGTTTCTAAGATTTTCGTTTCCAAACCCAAAATGTTTACTCTGCTTATGCGTTCTCGCTTCTCAACTCTGCACTGCTTTGTTTTGGTCTGTCGCGTTAAAACGACAATAAAATGAAGTGAAACGTGAGGCTCCAATGTGACACCTGCTGCTGGTGTTCCCACTAAAACCAGGAAGACGGAGCATCCGGTTGTAAAAGCCTCCCGCTGCTTCCCTGCAGCTCAGAGAATAAACTTTAAAATGATTGTTAGTTTATAAATCACCGAACAGCTTCGCACCAAAACACTAAATTTCATAAGGATAAATCCGCCTCAGGAGATGATATGGTATCATCCCTAGATCAAATTTATTTAAGACTTTTGTCTCAAACTTTCTACTTTGTATGCAAGTCTGTAAATGGTTACAAACCTTGAGTCGGGTTTGACAAGCCACTTTTTCAAAAATTTGTACACTCATCTAATTCCAAGATGCTTCATTTTAATGCGTCACGACTAAATCTCATGAATCTCAAACTGTGACATTGATGATACTGGACGCCTTCGCACCACGATACATTAGAGACCTGCTGCAGTTGTTTCAACCTCCCAGGCCTCTCAGGTTCTGGTCCTGGTTCTGCATCCCCAGAACCAGAACCAAACGTGGACAAGCAGCTTCAAGCTTCCAAAGCAGACTTCCAGAAAACTGCGAAACACTGAATTCCTTTAAATGAAAGCTAAACCCCATCTGTTTACAGCTGCCTTTGATTAGTAGTAAGTGAACATTGATCGGCATATTTGATGTTGATGACATTGATGATGGCATTTGACGAAATGTAACATTTACTGCTTGTCTGGTTGTTCCTGTTTGACGTTATGGTGTAAATCGCTTCGATCTGCCTTGTTGCTGATGTGCTACACCAATAAACTTGACTTGACACTTTGGGTCTCACTGCAACTCCAACCGTTGTCCCTGCAATTGAAATGAAATCCGAAGAATGCACATGCACGTACGCGTTCCCTCGGTAAGAGTCGAGCAGTACGAGCTAATGACGCGCGGCCGCAACGTGCCGATCTCGCATACATCAACTCGACGAACCACCGGAGGAAGATGTTCATTAGACGAGACGGTCATTACGGCGGGCGCCGTTTAATGCTCGGTTAACCGCACCGACTTGTAGAGCCGCGTGTCTCTATCTGCAGAACATCTCTGCTCTGTCTGACCATTTTTTCTGGCAACCTTCAGGCTAAGGTTTCCTGTAAGTGCTTTGATCTCTGATGGACGGGATCATGGCACCCCGGCAGGTAGCTCTCGACGTTTTCAGCCCATAACCCCACAGCGCACTGACGAGGTGAGAAAATCTGCAAAGAAGAGACAGGAAGTGACTGCTTCCACTTGTGTCCTGACTGACAGCTGAGCAGAGGGGGGGGACTGTGTCTGACATGCAATGTGAAAGATGGGGAGGACTGGGAGTATGGCGGGTGGTTAGGGTCACATTTGCGTCTCTTCAGAGCACCCTGGTGTTGCCTTAACAGCGACGCTCAAATCAAATCACAGCCGCGCCAGAGGGAAATGGAGTCTGAGATGCAGAGCTGTCATCGTTTAGGCTATAAATCTTTCAAATCCAACCTCCACCGCACCCCACCCCTCCACCACCCATCTGTACATGCGGGTTGCAGAAGCCGCCGCTCCGCAGGAAGGTTTATTTCTCCCGAGGAGAAATAAACCTCGGGAGAAAGAGGTCCCGGCGCAGATTTCGGCGCCGGGAAAGTCGGGTGGGGAAATAAATCAGAGCTCATAGCACGTATTAATTTGACAAGCCGGGAACAACGCGGGCGTCGGAAATAGAGCAGAGTGAGGTGTAACGACAAGTGTGCGTGCTTGGGTGCGTGTGTGTGCGGGTGCGGGTGCGTGTGTGCGCGCCTGTGGTCACTGCTAATGAACTCGGTGTTTGATTTGCTTGTGGACACAACTTTCAGTGGTGTGTTCTCTAAAGCCTCTTGTGTGGACACAAACATGGAGCGTGTGTGCAGACACCAGGGGCGCCAGCCGAGGGAGGGGCGGATAGAGGGGGGGCAGAGCTGGCCTTCATGTTTTCATACCCAACCTCTTTTATTTAGGAACGTAAAATTAGGACATGGGAGGACAAGTCGGTGAGTTGCAGTATTTATTTATTCATTCTGCGGCTAAAGGGGTAGCTTTATATCATGTTATAATGTTTTCAGACCCAGAGCATTACTTTGATTCTTTCATGAATGTTTGAGAAGCCCTTTAATTTCCCGTGGCAACCATTCATCTGTGCAAAACGCCTGGCTGGACCCAGCCACCCCAGACCTGATCTGCAGTTTTCAAGCTTCAGAGGTTCCTCCTCACAGAGCAGCTACTCCCCCACTCAGCTCCTTCAGACTAGCCAGCAGCAATTAGCACACAGCGCATCTGCTGGAGCAACGCAACGGCGCATTATAGGAGCTACTTCTCAGTGTAATGCTGGTAAAAAAAAAACATTGTTAACAGAGGAGCCATGTTGTGATAATTTTCTGAAGGTGGAGCTTCTGAGAGAGCAGGAGCTTCTTAAAGAGACACAGCCCCAATTTCAAGACGTCAAATGACAAAGTCAACTTTCTTTTAAGCCATATATAATATAAACAGCATAGTGCTATAAAATGACACTATGTGCCTGGACAACACATTTTAGTTTGGGGAAAAAAATTCAGCAACACCTGAAAAAAAAATTGTTGGATATTATACAAAAATACATTTTCCATCAAATCGTTAATAAAAGTATCATCTTTATCGCAGCAGATGGAAACCCAGAGTTCAGTTTCCCACACATTTAGAATATTTAAATAAAACGACCAAAACGTAAAACTTCATCTCAAACATGCGCCTTACAAGACAATACGGCCCTGCTCTGGGTAGAACATGCACCTGCACACTTGGCTCGGGTTCCTTATGAATCCATTAGATGGAGGGACTCAGCTCGTTGCCTTGGCTTCCTTAATGGAGGACTTCAGCTCATCTGCATTGTTGGCTCAGGTGTCTCCCATCTCCTGCTTGACAAACGTCCAGTAATTCCCTGTCGGCCTCAGTCGGGACACTAAGTGACTCCGTGGTTGCTCCAGCTGGTCAGCAGAGGGCGCCGTCAGGTGCTGCAGGGCGTGGAGGTGGACGGGATTTCACTCAATACCGTCTGGATCTCTGAAACTCATACTTGGTGCCTCTGCACTTTTGCTCCACATTTGGGATCTTGACTTTCAAACGAGGAACAAAAGTTTAACTGAATTTGACAAAACCAAACAAAAAAAAGATTTTGTGCACTGGGCTACCGTCCAGTTCTTTTTCTCCTGTAAGTTGCTTTTTAAGGTTTTCTCTGCCTCAGAAGTGGCTCAGGCTATTCTCTAATGACCTTTTTATCTTTCCTCCCACATTTTTTCCTTCCACTATACTTTCCATTGTTATTGTTATTCCTGAGCTGCTTTGAGACTGATCAGATGGCCTCAATCATCCGTCCACCTAGTGATTGTGTAGGCATATAACACCTACTGAACTTTTGTACTAAAAGCAACTTGTGAATCATTTTTTTTTTTTATTGTAATATTCACATTTCCAAATAATTTTTTTTAAGATTACATAATGTTTTGGGGTTTTTTTCTTCTCATATTTTCACATGTTCAGGGGATCAACTTATAGTTATGGTAGGTTTCTTTATAAACAAAAAGAGAAGCAAAAGTCTATGATTACTGAAGCAACAACAAACTTTTTCGTGACATTCTTGTTTGTCTAGAAGCACCTAGAGTTGAGATGGATTTTTCCAACTCCCCCCTGCCAAAACGATCAGCGGGGCCCGCCGCCAAGACAGCTCATTTTCAAACTTTCTGGAGCCGCCCCTGGCTCAGGCAGCGTCCCCCCCCATTCCCCTCCCCCCTCTCTCTCTCTCTCTGCTGCGCACAGCTCTGCTCAGGAAACCAAAATCACCTGCAGAGGCAGGTGCGCACACGCACCTCACATCACGCGCTTTTCCAACACGCACCCACGCACACGCACAGCGACACTTTGACACACACTTGTCTCCACTCGCATGTCAAAATCCAACACAGAAATGAAAAATTGCAATTTTCCTCCTAATTCACGCAGAGAATCGTGTCCTGAATGCAACTTAGCGGGGAAATAAAGCCTCTCAAACTATATATATATATATATATTTATTTTATTATTTTTTTTTGTCTGTCTTTCTTTCCCCTGATACATTCCTTCACTGGCGACTGATTGTGCAGGGAAATCCTGCATCCAACTTTATGCGCCCGGATGTATGAAGACGCCGCCAAAAAAGCTCCGTAACGAGACCGAAAATCAGGTCAGACAGCCCGCCGCTCTGCAGTGAGCATCCCCGCAGCTCCCCGCATTCATCCCGCACAAGTTCGGCCGCTTTCGCTCCAACTTACCGAGGAGAGCCAGATGAAGAAAGTACAGTCCGAGGAAGTCCATAACGGAGTGATTCAGATGGACGCAAATCCCGGCCAAGGAGACAGGCGTTGCGCCGCGATGAGGATAATAATAGTAATTGAAAAAAAAAAAAAATAATAAAAATTAAAAACAAAGAAGACGAAGAAGAATAGAAATAATAATAATAAAAATAATAAAACCACAGGGCTCCCCTCCTTTTGCTGTAATTGTAATTAAAGAGCGAAAGAGTCGCAGCTATTTCTCAAGTGATGACTGGCCACTTCTTCCACTGACGCTGAAATCCACAGCAGTGCGTGAAAAAACAGCAGCGGAGCCGAGCAGCATCTTTTCTTTTTTTTCTTTTCTTTTTCTTTTTTTTTTCTTTAAAGGAGTCAAACTTTTTTTTTTTTCTTCTTCTTCTTCTTTTTCTTTTATTTCCTGTCTGGAAGGCGACTGTTGCTCCGAAATTCTCAATAAAGATGCTGGGAATTTGATATGTATATATATAAAAAATTAAGAAACATATATATATATTTTAAAAATGATATTTTGTTTCAAATCTTGCGCCTATTGAACATCCCTGACTGCTTCATCAGATCCGTCCCGCGGCCGTTTTCTCTCCTCTTCGCCTTGGAAACTGCGGATGAATCACTGAATCACTGGCGCGTCGGGTTTTTTCTCCGATCCCCCCCCCCTCTTCTTCTTCTTCTTCTTCTTCTGCTTCTTCTTCTTCTTCTTTTGCGCTTTCCGACCTGAGAGGCAGCCCGTGTGATCCTCGTCTGCTGGGTGTTTGGGGGGAGTTGGGGGGGGGGTTGATGGGGTGCCCAGCACCTTTAAAATAAAAAGTAAGAATAATAATGATAAAAAAATTTTTTTAAAAAAAGACTGAGTGGAAAAACAATCCAATCCCGGCCAAAGAGTTGAAACAGGGCAAGTGAAATCAATAGCCTATTTCACACAGCCATAAAATGGAAATAACAAAAGTGGAAAATGGTGCACAGCCTGTAGAGGAGAGAGTGGGCGCAGTTCATCTGCTCTTTCACCTCATAGTGGAGTTGTTTTTTTCCACCTTTTAAAAAAAAAAAAAAAAAAAAGTTGTAGTAAAATTGAATAATTCGTGATTTGTATTGATGTGTGAGGAAGCGAGATCATGTCTGTGTCACCGTAAAGATCCTCATCTGTTGGCACGACCTGCTTATTGTCGTGAGTCCGGATTGTTTTTTTAATAACTTCATGACACGTCTTGGTCTTTTTTTTTCTTCTTTTTTTCTTTTCCTCCAAGTGGATTGTGCAACACTTAACATCAATGAGTTTTCGAAAGAAAAAGAAAAAAACAAACAAGAAATTGGTCCTCAAGTCTTGAATTTTAGGCAGTCTGTTCTGGAACCTCATCGGCCGCTGACTTAATATGTAAAGTTGAAGCCAGAAGTTTACAGACACACACACACACACACAAAATAAAAGTTCTCACTGAATTTGACTGACTAAACTAATCTTGTTTTAGGTCCGTTTGAACGACCAAAATTATATCAGTTTGCTAAATCTCACAGGTCTTCAAACTCAAAGGCCAGATGACGATGAACTTCTGATAGGTTAACTGACAGTTTGAGTTAGTTGGAGGCTCATCTGTGGATGCATTGTATGGCCACATCAACACACCGCTTCCTTGTTTTGAAAGTAAAATAAAGAGATGTAAGGAAGAGAATGAGGAATTCCATGAGTGTGATTCATCCTCAGGAACAGTTTCCAGATGCTTGAACGTTCCGCGATTCATCTGTTCAATCACTTATACGTGAGTACAGACATGATGGGAATGTCCAGCCGTCAAACCGCTCAGGAAGGAGACGGGCTCTGTGTCCCAGAGATGAGAGTGTTTAGAGGTTTCAGAGGAAAGTGGCAGACTTTTTAAAGTAGATGGCTTCATGAGGGAAAACCGTTTGGTTGATTTTGAAGCAACATCTAATGACATCAACCATAAAGTTTAGGTCCAACTGGGTCTTCCAAATGGACACTAACCCTAAGCATTCAGGCAGCACTGCATCGAGACGTGACATCAAGCTGATGGATTAGAGCACAAACTCTTGAGCCCGGCAGTCTTGTCCAACACCGGTGTCTGACCTCACTCATGACGCTTAAACGCTGCGGAAAGCTTCGCCAGATATGTAGAAGGTGCAAAAGGTAGGCCAACACGTCCCAAATAGAGGGTGTTTTAGTGTTATTCCGTCATCAGAAACATACATGGAGTAATGCCTCATTCTTGCATGCATGTTTGAGAAATTCTTTACCATTCAACTGAGCAAAACACCTGGGTAGACCTAGCCCCGCCTTTGAGACGCAGCTCCTTCTCTGTAGCTTCTGTGCTTTCACCTCACAGAGTCCTCCCACTCTCAGCTCCTTCAGACTAGCCAGCAGCAATTAGCAAACACCTTATGGAACGGTGCTGCTGAACTCAGTATAGGAGTTAGAGGGTCAATAGAGGAGCCATGTTGTGATGACTTTCTGAAGGCGCAGTCTCAGAAAGAGCAGGAGTTTTTAAAGAGACGGAGGCCCAATTTCAAGTTGTTAAATTACAAAGTCGAGTTTCTTGTAAGTCATATTTGATATATAGTATTTTTATAACAATTGAAGGTAACATAGTTGCTCAATTTTGCTGCAAAATAATACAATGTGCCCAGAAAATACCTAATACCTCTACTTTAAGAAAGGTACGTCATATAAGTTTATACTTTGGGTGTATTTGGGTTTGTTTGAATAGATGAAAGGAAATTCACATTAAATTCAAATTCGCACCGAGTTCCTGTTTGTATCCTGCATCAAATTCCACCTCAAGTGCAAAAATGCAACTCGTATGCCTCTTTAGTAGCCCAAAACTAACGCCACGTCAATTCTGCAGGGATGTAAACCTAAAGCTGTCTACAGAGCGTCCTCACGCTCTCCTTCCAAAACAAAACTAAGAGTAATCTATTTCCATCTGGGTTTTTGGGGCAGCAGCAGTGATTGACGCATTAGGCAATCTTTACTGTGATTATTTTGAGATGTAACCCACTTTTTTCCTCATCTTCTGCTCCACACGCACGGCACATCCCGGTTTAGATCCGGGAGAGGCCGCGCGTCGCGTCAAGGCGGCATTTGCTCGGAGTCGCGCGCGCCGACAGCCGCTCTGCGTGTTCGGCTCTGACATCACTTTTTATGTTTCGGCCAGAGTCGTGAGTTTTCTTTCAAGCTGTTACAGCTCTCGCAGCTGACAAATTAAAATTTGAACAGTTGCCCTGTTGGGAGTTGTTTTCCCTCCTCGAGCCTATTCTTGGAAGTTTTACAGTTTCTCATTGACACTTTTATTTGAACGCTTGCTTGTGCAATTGGTAAAAAGAAGAAATAAAGAAAAATGCCACTTACTTTTTTTGTAAAAAAAAATAAAAGCCTCAGACACCACAAACCTCTTTTAAGCCATCTAGTCTTTTCAAAAGGAACGTGGGGACACTGTGACTCTGAGGATCTGGTTGCTCACACAGTGGGAGGGCTGAGAGTACAGAGTCTGCAGGGGCTGAGATGCGTCTCCGATGGCGACTGTGAGAGTTCCTCATAGCCCGCCGCAGCCTTTGTCGTCAATTTCTCCACTAAAAAGCCAAACTGTGTCTTTCGCCGTCTTTATATCCGTGGGGTTTTCTCCGCGGCCCTGCGGACGCTTTCAGTTTCTTCAGGGTTACAAACATTGTCTCCAAAGCCAGCATAATATTTAAACACTCTTCCAGATCTTGCAGATGCCAAGCATGGACCAGGACAAGATGGAGAGTAAAAGGTTTGATCCAGTGGAAGCGTGACTTTCAGCGTCTAGATAAAAAAAACATGCATGCCACTTTTGATGTTTCTAATCGTCTAAACATTTAAGGGTGGAGCATTCTGCATCTTTGGCCACTATAGAGAGTGAAACACCTGAATGTAATGATTTGCATGGATAAATCCATATTTTTAGCAATATGACGTCTTTCGCAAACACAAATTGGACTTTCTTTCCATTTCAGAACTGTGCACTACTTTGTCTCAATCTATCACATAGCTGTGCTTGGCAGGGCAACTCATGTGTGTGGAGACTTTTAGACACATTTTTTGGAACTTCTTCTTGCACTGTGTAGACTCAAGAAGAGAAGAAATAGCAACAGAGTCCAAGGTTTGGACTCCTTGGCGGTGGTCCAGAATCAGATAACCTGAGAACCTCCTCTGCAGCAACAGCGAACCCTCACCGCCTTGCTGCTGGGCAAACTTGCCACTGCAGGAGAGGACGATACAATCCTTACTGGGGATTTCAAAACATTGTACGCCAACGTTCACCTCACCTCAACCCTGCCTTGCTGCGAGCTGCTTCAAATGTACGTCGTGTGCCAAACCCCCCCCACATCGATTGCCATATCTGAGTCTTTGAGTCTCATTCTTGCTCAGGGAGAAATATCTCCTGCATCCGCGCCTCTCCTTTCTTTGCCTTTTAAAGCATTTGCCACTCTGATGTCACAACCCGGGAGACAATGTGGGACATGTGTCTTGCGCGCCAGCCTTGAAGAGGCTTTCGCTCCCCATGAGGTGTTAATTTCTCTAATGTATTCGGTTTAACACCATCCCCTGCCTTGTTTCTTTTCATTAGAATTTTTAGCATATCTCCACAGAGTCTCAGTCTCACAGAGACACACGGAGAGGATTTAGAGGGTGAAGAAGAGACGTGGGGAGCGGAGGGAGAGGAGGGGGGGGTAGTGTGTGTGAGAGAACTGGCGCTACACCACCTACACAATCCAGCCAATTCAGTGTGACTCGACGTTCGCAATGGAGTCACTTTGTAGTCCTGCTATTGAGCGAGGATGGAGCTGAATCAGATGCTGGAGCTGCTTCCAAGGCCGTTCTGCACAAACAAAGTCTGGCTGGGCTACGGAGTTACAGTTACAGGATAATAACCCAAGGCTGACTGCAGTGCAGCTCTTCTGTTTGCTGTCATTCCTTTCACTTAGTATGTCTCAGTTTGCCACCCTCTCTCTCTCTCTCTCTCTCTCTCTCTCTCAGTCTTGCACTTTTTGACATTCTCTTGTTATGTTTCTCACAAAATAGCCTTTTCCGTAATTCAATTATGAGTTTAACGTCGGTTATGCAGTGTTTAGTGGCTGTTTCCTGAGCAGTAGCCCAAGGCTGAACTCTTAGTCTTATTTGTAAGGACAAAAGGCTCTCGCTCAACATTTCATTAGGTGCATCTGCTCTATAGTTTAGCATAAATAAATGACGTGGCAGCAACTCGACACATGTAGGCGCCTCGATGTGAAGAAGGCAAAAAGCTAAAGTTCAAACCGAGAATCAGAATCTGAAAGAAAGGCGGAGTTTAACCGATACCCCCTCACCTGTTGGCCTGGGGTATCAGTTTGACTGGGGACCAAAATCTCAACATTTGTAACATTTTCAGCTTCTGCTTTTACACTGCACTGTGTTAAACGAACTAAATCCTTTGAAAAACCTGCTCACCCTGTGATGAAAATCTCTGAAGAAGACGCTGACCACAACTTCCTTCTTCACAAAATGTAAGCCAAAATGAAGCAGTATCAGATGTTAGCGGTTGTAGAATTTCTTCTTTGTCTCTGGTAAAAGTTTAGCCATTTTTCCTGCTAATGCTAGACACACGTTTGTTTTGGTTGTATTAACCCAGAATGCCCTGCCCTGTAGTCCCCTCCCTGCTTTTCGAGCGGTCTCCGGTCCGCTTGGCTTTCACATATGCATTCGAACCGCCCCAGAATTCACTTCGACTGAGCCGAGGTCAGTCTACACAAACCAGAGTTTGCTTCTTTTTTTTTTTTTGGCCTGCAAGCTCGATTGCGCATTCACACCTCCTCAAACGCGCCGTACATTCTAGTCAAACGAACTGGAGTTGGATTAAAGCGGACTAAACAGGGCTGGAGAGAAAGTACCCCGAGTCACTTCACACATTTAGAGGAGGCGCATGAACCATGATTACTCTTTTTAGTGCTGAATACAATCTCGACGCACAACACATCATCAAACCATTGAGCAGATGGGGTACGGCAGCTGAAGACCACACAGACAGCTGCTCCTTCCCGCTTGTTGCAGGCTGATCAAAATCAGACCGTTGTGATTACAGATTGGAAAAGTATTGCCCGCCTAATGAGTCTGTAAATCAGCTGTAGCATTGAGACGGTTGGGTCGGATCTGGTTGTAGACGGCTTAGAGGCGTGGGCAATAATCAGGAATATTTAAACCTGAATATTAACAATCATGTCACTGCATTTCCTGTACGATCTGATGGCTACTCCCAACTTGATAATGTCAACTATCTCACACTAATTTCTTGAATATGACAATAAGTTCACTACAGGGTGACAACATTCACAGTCAGATCTCATTCTGATGGAGCGTCTTTTTGATTTGGTTGTACAAGGTCAGATCGGTCTGACCTTTGCTTTGTGCTGACGTATTGGTTCTGCGGTCCGTCAGTACCGAAAAGCTTCACCCTAGGTCCTGGTTTCAAAGCGCGCCGGCGTGACAGAACTCCGACCACCGGGCTTACAAAAACAGGCATCTGGATCGCGACGCAAAACTTTGATGGTCTGCAGCGACTCAGTGGATTGAAATGGATTGAACAAAACAAACAGAGTTCAACAGCAGTACAACACTGGTCAATACACGTTCTGTGGAACTTGTAATTAGTTTATTTCCTAAAGGACACATCGCAAAAGATCAAGCTATTCTTTAATTACATTCTCAGTAGTAACAATATAAACTCTTTCATTTATGCTGTATTTATGAAGGTATATCATAATGGCTCACCTTGTCTCCTTTATAAGAACTGTCCTCATCTGTAAGCGCTGTTTATATTTCCCAATAACAGAAAAAACTGAGTGCTATTCAGGGTTTTACATCATTCTCCACTGTAATCTACAGGATTTCTATCATAAAGTTTCTTAGATATTTACTGATTATGGCACAAGCCCTTTGTTTGGTGAGGTCCTTGGTAGTTATTTTTCTTCAAAAATGAAGAACCAGTTACTTATATTAAGGTTAAAAATATATATTTCGGTATTCAAAAAGTTACGATTTTCTATTTAAAGAGTTTTAAAAAGATTCTAAAAAAATGTACAGCGGGACTGGAGTGATTCATATCAATAACAGTAATAGAAAGATACTGAGAAGCGTCTTACTTATTTTCCTCTGAGAGCGTGTTTTAAGGAATATGTGTAGCAGTGAAAAAGATACTTAATTTAAAACACTTGGATCATGTTACACCTTTTTACTGAGAGTCAAGGCTGGGTGAAAATTTGATTGCTCGTCCTTAACAATTTTACAGTGATGATAGAAACACAGTCGGGTAAAGAACTTCCCATTGCAGAGGTCTTACAGAAAAATATTACGTTTATTAAGAGAAAGGGAAAATTTTAAAAGTCCTGTTGAGCCATTAAATTTGTTATAAGGGGCAGTTATTATTAACATTTATTAACTCCATGAGGATAGAGTCTAATGTAGATCTTGAAGCTTTTTTAAGACAACTTTGTCTTGCTGGATCATCCTAAAAGCTCAGTCTGGAACATTGGATAGAAAAACTTTCGAGCATTTTAGTGGAATGTCAAATCTTCAATTTAAAATGTTCTATGTTCTTTACATTTGATTAGTTTCCATGGATACTCAGCATTTGCCAATGCCTTATTCTGCTTTTGTTACCTCAGCTGGTTGTGTGGCATCCTGGAAGAATAGTGCTGAGAGGAACTTTGGAACTATTCCAGTCCACTAGTGACGTGTGAGCTGATTCACAAGGCTTTTTATTTCTAAGCTTCTTGAATTACAAACAAAAAGGTGGAACACGGTGGACTGATTAAAAGTCTGGGTCCCAGTTCGGTTGAAGTGAACTCCGGCGCAGTTCGAATTACAAGCGTACCGGAGACCTCTCCAAAAGCAGGAAGCGAACTATTACGCACAGCATTCTGGGTAAATGCGACCAAAACTAGTACGCGAGTTCAGCACCAAAACGAGAACTGGCTTGTGGCCTTTTACCAATGACAAACAAGAAATCCTACAACCACTAAAATCTGAAGCTACTCCATGTTTGTTTCCTTTCTACAAGGAAGGAAGTTGCGCTCATGTCTTTTTCAGAGGTTTTCATGTCATTTCCTAAAGTGGTTCTTGGTGCAGCGCCACCACAGGTGAGGGAAGGACACGGTGCAGTGTGAAAGAGAAACACACCAGCTGAAAATGTAACACTCGAGTCTAGCTGTGAAAAAAAGCTTACAAGATGGTGTTTAAGGAGATACTGGACATGCACCAATATGGAAAATAATACAATGTGAACCTAATTGTTTCTGTAAGCTAAGTACTGTGCACAAATTAGAGCGTGTGCTGTGCTTCATATTACTTGCGTGTTGGTTGATCGTCCATGTTGCCCTCTTTGATGCTTTGGTTTGCTGAGGCGTTCGTGTGCAGACAGCGTTCTGTCATGTCCTGGATGGGGGTCAGTGGGCCTCGGCTCAGCTGCTTGCTGCAGCATTTTGATGTCAGATTTACTCACCAAAGCAAATCAAACGGCAATAGAAGAGCACAGAACAAACTCAGTGACTCGCGAATAGAACTGCATCAGGGTCTTCTGAAAACAGGGAGACTTCCTCAGCTGGCGAAGGAAATACCGTCTCTGTTGGGCCTTTTTACCAAGTGACTTCCTGTTAGGCATCCACTTCAGGGCTGGTGTGTATAAGTGATGATTTCCAGAACTTTACTATTATTTTCACAGTCTCGTTGGTGTTAAAAGTGACCGAGATCTATTGGCTACACAAAACAGGTTTATTATATTTTTTTGAACAAAGTCTAAGATAATGAGATTTTAATCTGGCTCTGTCACTTTAAGTCCAAATGAGCTGCTTCTGGCAGCTTATATTGTTCCTACATTATGTAGTGCGGTTACATAACTGGTCATCATTAAAAAGTTTGGTAAGTTAACAACAAAAAACTTGACTTTTCCAGCAGCCATTGTACAGCACGTACACCGAGACCTGTCGCAATAAGCAATTAATCACACGATAAATTAAAATTAGCTCAATAATTTGCATTCTTACAATTAATACTTTTTTTAAAAGGCAATTTGACACATTCTTCATAATCCATTTTATCTTTGGTTTCGTTTGTAAGTCGTTTTTATTTCTGTTTGTTATTTTTTGGTTGTTGTGCTTTATTTTCAATGTTTAAAATGTCTTCAAGAGTGGAGTGTTTTTTGTTTTTCTTTTACAAAATCAAATTTCTTTGGTCTTTGAGAGCCGGAACTTACAATATCATAATCGTTACATTACTTGAAGATGGTCTCAAGACAACAGTATTATCATTCATGTAATATTGTTCCTGGTATCATTTATCATCCAGCAAAACTTGGTCTGATTTGAAAACCCAGCTGACCAAACGTCATGTGGCCGACTCTTCTGCATCCAGACGCTGGATCAGATCGATGACCATCATGTCTTCTTCAACGGAGTCATGCGAGGAAAAACCATCAGTAGTCAGGAGGCAACAGAGCAGTGGGGACTCTGTTGCCACTGCAACCAGTTGCCACCGGTGCTACCAGCCCTGGGTAGCACTGGTGCAGGTTAAATTGAAGCTAGTACTGGATTTTTTAAAATCTTTTTTTACTTCACAGAATAAAATATAAACTCAAATTAGAGGTAGGATTTTCTAAAAATGCTTATGTGGCATTACGCTGCTACTCAATGTGTTTTCAGGCATTTCAACCTGGGATGGTAAAACACGAAGCTGCCGCTGTATCAGGAAGCAGAATCTGACGCTGTCGGAACGAGACAGGGTTTCTTCCTGACCGAGAAACTTTACTGGAAAAACGAAAAAAATCTTCTTGACTTTGAACAGCCAAAATATTTATATTTGTGGAAAGTTTTTGACCCACAATGACATGTGGAGAAAGAAAACAGTTTAGACATTAAAGCAAGCATTTGTTAAAGTTGCTTATCCCTCTGAAAACAGTGTAGCAGCAGAGCCAGACTAAAAATACATGCATGATATGCAGCTTAGAGTTTATAAACTTCTCCTCACCGACAGTGGAGATGTCTTTCTGTTGCACAATGTTGCTTATAAACCAAGGTTTTTTACCACCTGCAGAACAAATCAGCCACACATGCACAACCTAGATGAATTCATTTACCTTCTAAAAGACTCAAATGATGACACACACTTGTGTTTTTTGAAATCTCAAGGTTTCTCTCGGTGCTTGACTTCTATTTGGGTACATTTTACGTTTCCACCACAGCAGCCCTTTTTCAGTCACCGTCTGCTCTTCATTGTCGGGTTGCTTTCACGGTTCTGTGATGAGCAACATGTTCCTGCTCCTTCCTGTTGTTGCCAGCTAGTTGCTAGACGTTCTGAAAGCAACGAAACCTAAAGCTAAGCCTGTAAACGAGAGGTTTTGCTTGTGTGTGAGATGAAAGCAGGCAGGTGAAGTGTATTTGTTCTGGATTATCGGTACGGACAACCCTACAGACTAGCCACACCTTTGGCATGTTTAGCCGCTCATCGTGTTTCAGCATGTTTTTTCAAATGCAAATTAAGAACATGCAGAAATGGTTCATCAGTTTCTTTTGCGCAAATTGAAATTACCAAAATAAATTTGCTGAATGGAAACAGGAAAAAAAATCACAGAATGATTTTAGCGCTACGATGAAGGCAAAACTGCAATGGAAACACTTTTTCACGTGATCAACAGCCGAATGTTACTACTGATGGAAACGTCCCAGAAGACAGAAAGTCATAGGAGGACAATGGTTTGACGTGTCACTCCAATGTGTTGAATCCATATCTCTTCTGTAAACTAAGCATCGACAGTTAGATGCCGGGTTAAGCTCCGCCTCCCAAACAGGCGGGGCTTGTCGTTCCAACACCTGATTAGGACGCCGACGTCTCCTCTGATTGGCTGATGATGACCTCTAGCTGAATTATGAATTTATCTCATATAACTGTTTACATCCTCCGCTGCCATGTGTTAATACTTATCACGTGATCAAGCTTATTCATTATTTTTTGTTTAATGGAATAGAGTTGCCAGATTTGTGCACATTTGTAATGGAAACAAGGCTAATTGCTTATTTTGTTTTGTCTCTAGTGGCCTTTATTTGAAAGTCCTAGAACAGTAAAGTATGTAAAGAGAGAGGGAAGACAAGCGGCAAAGGTCACGAGGCCGAGAATCGAACCTGCGACAGCCGCGTGGGTTGGGCTCATGTGTTAAATTGAAGCTAGTACTTCAATTTAACACATGAAGTGTGTTAAATTGAGCTGCGGTGGCTCAAGGGCTCAACCCCTTGAGCCACCGCAGCAGCCCAAGAGGTTGTGCTCATTGAGAGTCGATGTAAAGCACCAGAGGTTTTCAGATGCAACACGGCAGATTTCGCTCTCGTTTTGATGAATTGTGTTTGTTCTGGATTAAGGGGAAGGACAACGCTACAGCTTAGCCACGCCTTCAGCTGCTCGTCATGTTTTAGCAGCGGCATGTTTCAAATGTACAGCAGCGACGAGTAGAAATGTGCAAAGTCTATGAGGCCTTCTTGAGAGAGGAAGCAAAAATGGAGGAACGGTTTAATGCTGACGTTCTTTCAGCAGTGGCCTGAGAGACCTAATTATTCCGTTCATTAGCGTGACGCAAAAAGAACAGAGAGGTCTTGTTTTTGTTTTTTCCCAACACACAATTATAAAAGAAAATTTCCCTTTTAAAGTCCCTTTAGGAAGTTTAAAAGGGAAACTTCAGTTTTCCTTCCTAAACTTCCTAAAGGGAAGTCGTGTTGTTTTGCTTTTTTTTAATAAACCCAGCAAAATATTAGCAAACTTTCTTTGAAGAGTGGCTCCAGATGAGGCTTTGAAGGGTTTTGTTTGCTTCAGAATATTTTTGAATAAAAAGACAAGGCGAGCTTTAAAAGATGACTTTCACATGCAGATAAAGGAAACAAAAACAACAACAACAAAAAAAATACGTAGCCCGAGGAAAATAATGAGATCAGAATTTTGTTGCCTATTTTGATATTCGGGGTCGACTGTAAAGACAAAAGGTGCACAAGTACATGTTTTTATCAAGATGTAAACAAATATTCCAATTCCGCTGGACTGGCTTAATATAAATCAATGAATTCAACTAAAATGTTTTAACAGGTAATTATGCACAGCAGAGAAATTTGTGAATGCTCATACTTGCATGTTTGTTGCCGTGAAGACGCTGTTGATCGTCTTGTAAACACCAATCTTATTCTAAGTTAGCTATTTTTCTTCTTTGATACAGATAATGTCTTGGCAAAGCCTTCATTTCTGACTCCCTCAGCTTCAGAGCAGAGGTAATGGAGCGCAGATGTTAAAGCAGCAGGAAAATTTTCACCTGAAACGAGATTGTTTCTTTCACGTTGTGTGAATAAGCTGTGAAGGCGAAGCTGCTAAAAAATTTCAACCTTCAACCTCAAGTTGGAATCATACACACGAAAAAAATGTGCTTTTCACAATCTAACTACATTCTTACATATTCAGATAAAAAGTGGCCAGCCTTGTGTAACAGTTATGGGATAAGCAGCTAACTGCGGCTACAAAAGCAGCATCAGAAGAGAGGCCTTTTAAAGAGTCTGAGGTGTGAATGAAAAAGCAGGAAACTGTACTTTTGGTTTTGGTGCATATATTAAGTGAGTTGTATAAAAACAGACAATTATAACAGTACAATGAGACACAAGATAATTGACTCAGAATAAATTAATATCCAAAATCATAAAGTCCATAGTCCTTTTTGTTTCTAGCTCGCCATCTTCAGATCCAGATGAGGATCTGATCCATCAGGAAAAAAAACTCGACCTAAAAGGTCAGAAAACCCATTAAGTGTTTTTATCAGAACAATTACGTACAAACATAGTACGGAAGAAATAATTAAATTTAGGCATTTAGTTTATGCACATTGAATGCAAATGCATAGCTAGATTTCTAATAATTATACATAAACATTTCAATAATCAAGTTAAATTAACCATAATTCAAATAAAGTAAAACAAAAAGTATCTAGAAAAATAAAATAATCAAATACGCAAGCAGAGTGAGAGAAAAGAAAAATAAATAAACTAAATAAATATATTGCGCAATATCAAACTTAAGTGTAGCTACATTTTGATAAATTTCATTTCAACTTCACTGCCTTAAAATCCATGTAAAACGTGTCACGCACAAAATTCAGCAACGGGTTACCTTCCCAGAGAGAGTGGGGCGTACTGAGCCACAATCAGCTGTGACAGGATCCAGATGACGGTCCAGGTAAGCCGTGCCAATAATTCTAATAAAACAACGGTCCAATGAGCAATCGAGCAAAAGTTTCACATATAAAAGCAATAGTGCTATCAAATAAACTCACGAGGCAATGAAATCAATGAATTCAAAGATTTGGGTGCGTTTGTGAAGAAGACGCCAACAGCAAGCCACAATCGCAGTGGAACAGTTGAGAATGTTTAAACTGCGCGCTGGAGGCGGGCTTCAAATAAGCTGACAGAGTTTGGGACAACACAGGAAGTGGGCCCGCAAAAATAAAGGTCTTTGACTAATTGCAGGTTACACTTGCGTCGAGCTGAAAGAGCCGGCCCAATGCACATTCGAGATAAGCGGCTACACATTTTATGTTGCCATGCGATGTGTGGCAGCACACATTGCCCTGTGATTCAATGCTTTATGGGACGTGTTAAAATATTAAACTTTTCAAATTAGTGATAGGTTCATATATGTTTACGGACAGTCGATTTTATATAACTTGACTATTAATTTCTGAAATGTATATATAAATAGCTCCTATGCTACACTGAGTTAGTGGGTGGAGATACTTGGAGAGCACCGACATCTGCGACATGATCATCAAGCCCCAAAGCAGCCAGCGTGTCAGAATGTTTTTTTTGTTGTTTTTTTTTTACTGTTTTCGAAAGCATCCAGCTTTCAAAAAACACTTGAGATGCATTCGACCTCTAAACGTGACGCCGGGGGACCCGATGGCATTTCAGGAGATAACGCTTCCTTCTCCTGCTCGTGATATCAATAATTACTTACTGGCAACGTTATCTCTCATAAACTTGAGAGAGTGGGATGGAGGAGGAGGGAGGAAGAGAAAGCAAGAAAAGTGCCTGGCTAGACGTCAACCTGTGTGAGTTTTCCCCTAAGGTAGCCTGTGCAAAAAGAGATGTGTGCGTCCCTGAAGCAACCCAAGGCGTTGCATTTTTAAACAGGCAGATGTGGTGTGATTTTTAAAAAAACATGTCATTCCTTCCTAATTGGATTACGGCTTTTAGTGTTTGGCCCACCGGGCCGAAGAAAAGGCTGCAGCCAGAAGAAAAAGAATCATAAGGATTCTCAGTCCTTGTGAGAATCAAGACAGTTTTAGAGGATGATGATGACGATGGCAAGTTTTGTCACTGAAGAAGACAGAAATGAGGCCAGTTGGAAGCTGAAATGTGTGCCAACGCAGCTAAATATTAAACAGCTGATGTACCCGTTCTCCATTCCACTGACCCCGATAAAACTCAAATTAAATACTGAAACTTAAATTAAATAGTCTGGCCAGGATGATCACCGTTATGTTTAACGGAACAACTGGAAAGCTCGCAGTCCTGACGGCCCCGTCCCAGCTGTGGTGGCAGCATTATGCTGCGATTCTGTCGAGATCAGTTTTGCAATCAGCTGTCTGAGAAATTGTTGAGATATACGAATATATTCTGGTTTTGAGTCCATTGTTAATTAAAAACATAAACTCAGCTCCTTCAGACTGACCAGCAGCAATTAGCAAACACCTTGTGGAAATGTTAAGGTCATTATACGAGCCAGCTTGTTAAAGGGTTAATAGAGGAGCCATGTTGTGATGACTTCCTGAAGGTGGAGTTTCAGAAAGAGCAGGAGTTTCTTAAAGAGACAGAGGCCCGATTTTAAGGCGTTAAAATCAGGAAGTCAAATTTCCTCTAAGTCATATTTAATATATATAGCATTTTTATAACAACTGAAGTTACTTGATTGTGCTGTAAAATGATACAGCACAATACATGGGCGGTGTATAATACACCGCCCATGTATTATACAGGGGCGGTGCCTGTATAATACATGGCACCGCCCCTTTAAGCTTAAGAAGCTCTGAATCCCCGACTCCCAGATTTATAACCATACAAGATTTTTCCACAGCGACTCTCGGACGATACTTGGACGATACGAGTTACGGCATTTCATTTCCCTTTGGAGTAAATAAAGTATTTTCAAATTCAGTTGATCCAAATGTTTTGCTGCAGGGACTAAATGGCATTATGACGAAGACAAAAGAACATTATGTGAAAATATCAAAGCGAGGTCAGCCAGGAAGCCACAGCTTGGGCACACAGTCTTCTAAGTAGACGGCGACCCTAAACATGATGCCAGATGAGTTACAGAGTGACCGGAGGACGATGAGCCCTGACCTCAGTGCTATAGAAAACTTGTGGGCTGATTCATTTACGTCAGTTCTTTCTAAAATTATTTTCTGCAATAATTTCCTGGAAAGTCTCAGTATGATTTATTGACAACAGATCAGGCATTTTTGCTTTCCACAAATTGTTTAAAATACCAAAAAAAATTAATTAATTAATTAAATATCCAATTACATTGTGTGCTAAAGGGGCAGTGTTATGTGAAATCAACATTTTTGAGCTTTACATCATGTTATAATATTATTCCCTCATCGAAAACATACCTTGAGTGTTGCCTTCATTCTGTCATGTATGTCTGACAAATCCCTTAATCTCCATGGCAACAAAATGCCTGGTTGGACCTCAATACACAGCTTCGCCTCGGAGGAGCAGTTTCCAAGCTTCCTCCTCACAGAGCAGCCCTCCCCCGCTCTGCTCCTTCAGACTAGCCAGCAGCAATTAGCAAACACCTGGAGGAACTGTGCATCTGGTGAGCTCGTTATAGGAGGTACTTCTCAGTGCAACGATGGCAAAAACATTGTTAAAAGGTTAATATAGGAGCCATGTTGTGATGACTTCATGAGGGCAGGAGTTTCTTCAAGAGACAGAGAACCCATTTCAAGGTGTTAAATCAGTAAGTTAAATTTCTTTTTAGCATAAAGTATTGTCATAACAACTGAGGGCAAATATTTACTTAATTGTGCTATGTCTGGAAAATATGTAATACAGCCCCTTTAAAATTGGATAGTCCAAAGAAGAGATTTAATTGTTTTTCACAACAATCTATAGTTCTAGTAAGAGTCAGCTCACATACTGTACAGAACCTTCAAGCTACTCAGGCCTGACCGAGTAAAACAAGTGGAGTTGCTTGTAATTGTGCTGATACTTTTGTTCAATCGCAGCTTGCTGCTCATAAGTCCAAACAAACGTCTCTTGGAATCTCTCATCGGCCTTGTGGCATTTTCCGATTAGGTCATGAAGAACGGGCAGGAAAAACCCATTAGAGTTAATGTTGTTGACCATCCGACTGTGTCCCAAGCGCACCCCGGAACCGGTGGCCTCTCCCGGCGGAGAAAATCGCTCAACAACAAAGCTCCTTTGGAGTTTTGTCAACAAACGCGACAAGGCCACTGGACGTTAAGCTCCCGAGAGCTCGGCCTGGTCACTCATCTGGAGAATCCAGCGGACCAAACCCAGTCCACGAAGAAAGCGAGCCAACAACCCACAGGACCCCCAAAAGTCCCTGTGCCGATATTTCAGAGTCCAACATCACAGAACCCCTTCAGAGGATGAACGTCTGTGCTCCAAAGGGTCACAACTGTTGTGGTCAAACAAGCCAAGTTGAGAACTTTCATCTGTATATGTGTTTGACAAAACACACGCAAATTAAATTGTTACGGTCTGTTAAAGGAATAAAACACTGAAATGCCTAAATTTGACTTCTGATTTATTTCGGTATTAGTAATTCCAGCATTTATTAAATCAGCAGCCACGCATGAGGGGAGCAATTTTTGAATAATGCAACACAAATGTAGCCTCTGCTGGTAGTAATCTCTTTATATTAGCTAACCACACTGGATGTGCACGCTCTGTCTTAGCTTAGCATTTCCAGATGGAAACTCCACAGTGTAACCATGCAGAGTCACACAGAGGAACATCCAGCAGCTGCTCTGAAGCTGAAAAGAGTTGATACATATTCAGATTTCCCATGCCATAATGTGCTAAATCCACAAGTTTAAATTATTCCCTGATTTTTAAATAGTAGCACATTATATTTTATGTACAAATAAGGGTGTTTTCACAACCGATAGTCTGGTAGATTTGGTTCGATTGGGAACCAAAGCTGCAACATTTGCTTCTTTTTCAGCTGATGCGGTTCATTTTTATACTGCTCTATCAATCGAATCAAACTTTTGAAAAAAGTTTGATTCACTCTTTGTCTGTGGAGGCGCTGCACCAGCAACCACTGAAGGAAAAAAAACCTGAGTGCAACTTTCTTCTTCGCGAAATGTAAACAAAAATGGAGTGGCATCAGATTTTAGCCGTTGTAGGATTTGTCTTTTGTCTTTGGTCAAAGACCATGAACCATTTGTTTTGGTTGTATTTACTCAGAATTCCCTGCGCTATAGCCCACTTCTTGCTTTTGGAGCGGTCTACTTTCGTTTTCGCGTCAGAGTTCTATTACAGGTTCACACCTCCCCAAACGAACCAGGGTTCGATTAAAGTGGATTAAACAGGGCAGTAGTTAACGGCACACAGCTTTCAATAAACTCTTGTCAGAAAGTTAAATTAGGAAAAAAGCCAAGTGATCAATAGAATAAACTCAAATGGTTTTTCACTTACAGCCACCAGTGTGTCACTCCAGTGTTTCCTGGAGCAAACATCGGGACTGCTTTAATGAGCAGAATTTAGAATAACATCGACCGGTTCAGCACCAAGGTATTGTATTATCTACCAACTCTTACAAACCTTAAAGAAAGACTCACCTCTTTCATCTGAAAGGTCATAGATGTTTGAATATCGTTTTCCTCATGCACTCTTTTTTTAAATATTCCAGTTTTATTGTGCTGTTCGAAAATATGCATGATTCATTGATAATTGTAATTTCTAATTGACCTTGTGATACGGTAGTGCAACCATATCAGGTCCAACCTTTTTCCCACCAGACCTTCCATCTAGTTTCACCATCAAAGGTAGCTGCTGTAAGGCTGTGATACATTCTGCACCATCAAACCTAAAGTTTTTGGGGGGTTTTATCGCCATGCTTGCTGTCTGTTCTCGAAAATTGGTCAACAATTTTAAGATCTTGCCTAAAACCTTCACCTATGCTAACTTCCAAAAGAAGGGGGTGAATATAACGTAAAGGGGATGAATATAAATTAATGCCACAGACTTCATATCATTTATCTGTGTAAAGACTATTAAAAACTACCTATAATTCCCCCCCTCCTCCCAACACTTGTGCGTCACATAAAATCTCGATAGAACATGTGATCGTTTGTCGTTGTAACATGGCAAAGTGTGAAAAAGTTTAAGGCTTAGGAATATTTTGCAGGTGGCTGTAAAGTGTCATGATTATCCAGCGATCAATAGGAACAGCACAGGAAGCCATAGTTGTTCATCTTTTCTTATTATTGGGGCTCTTTAACGCCATGCAACGGCTTCACTTCAAAGGCGGGAAAATGAAGGTAGGCTTTAGTGGTTGCGACGTTTTGGGAAAAATGCCTTACAGTGCGTTGCTTTGACAGGGATCACAGGCCGGCTCGCCTCGCACACAGACAGCCCCCAACCGCAGACAAATAACAGTGCTGAGTCTGACAGTGCTATCAGCACTGAGAGATGGGTGCTTTTCCTCGAGATGAAAAAGATGTTGACCTGGGGAAGAGAAAAAAAAAACACATCTCAGAGGAGCGTCAACGTGAGCCCTTTGAAGGTGGCACAATACGCCCCTCGTTTCACCTGCGGACGTGATTTTCCCCGACGTCTTTAATGACATGTCTGCGACATGTTTTGGTCAAAATGCAACAGGATTATTGAATCACTGTTATCTTGCACACTCAGACTTCATAGCTCCTCACTTTGCGGAGTGAGACACCCAAACTTTGTTCAGTGTGAGGTGTGTCTTTTGACACGGACAGCGTTCCGCCATCATAGCTCTTCGTGTCTGCTAACATCACAACAGGTTGTAGAGCGTACAGAATGCTACCTGTCAAAAATGCAACTTAAACTTTTGACAGCTTGAGGTAGTATTAGTGACTCCATTGTACTTTTGTGTATTTTTTTTTCAGTCAGACTGAATGTCATACAGCTAGATAGGAAGGGTTTGAATGAAAAGACTTTGTTTGTGTTGTTTGGGGTCTACAGAGCAATGTGTACTTAAAATGTACGAGACAGTAGGTCAAATTTTTAAAGTCCGGGGTGTGAATGAAAGAGTCATCGAACTCTGATGTGGACCAAATGAAGCAAACTCTGGTCCGCCTACAAACCAAGGTCTTGCTTTGGTTGACGTGAATTTATATGTGAATGAAGGTGGACCAGAAACCTCTCCAATATTCGTAATAACTCGCCGAATCATATTTTGACGTCATCGAACCCCCGCCCCCTCAGAACTGCATATTACTTTTTTTTTTCTTGGAAAGCTCCATCTCTGACCCCGTTGACCTAATCAAGATGATTTTGTATCAGAAGACAGAAAACAAGTCGGTCTCACTTGCTTTAAAGCACAAAGAGTTTTTGAGTTTCGATATTAAGTGAGTCATCTAATTTCTGAATCATTGTAATTGATTGTTTTTGGTTAGAAATCTGACATACGAAATACTCTATTTCTGTGTGAATAACTGCCCAATGCGGCGCGGTTGATGGTGTAACGGTTCATAATAGTGTTGTGGCCCCTCAACTTGAACGGCCTTTCCATCATCCAATTGTTCTGCCAATTTTAAATGGTCAAATAAAAAAAGAGAAAAAAATGCATTTCAATCCTGTGGTTTAGAGTGAGTCAACCAGGCTACGCAAACTATGATTCATCAGATGTCGACACATCTTAGTAATGAACAGGAAGTAAAGGTTGCAAACTAGCATGTGCCATACAGCTTGCGACTTAGCAACTTGTAATTGTAATCTACTACTCCATGCTGTCTGGAGTAGTAGAGAAAGCCATGCCATTTTAGCGAAACAGCTAATCAGTCATGCTAGGTAAATGTTAGCTGCTTATTTGACAAATTTTTGCACGAAAAGGAAAACCACCTCAAGCGAGCGTGAAAACTTTTCTGTGAAGCTTTTTCCAGTTTTGCTGCTTTTCATCAACCTTTTCTGTTGCGACACGTCGATGGAAACACGGTTAACGAGCGTTAGCTTCAGCCTCCGCAAACGGCTAATCTGGATTTATGCTAACTGAGGACAGAGCTGGCTACCACAAGTAAGTTTTTTTTTTTTTCTTTTTTTTTTTTTTAACAAAACTTTGTAAAACGAATACTCCTTTAAATTTTAAATTCCATGTTGGAAGTTCATCAGAGGGCTAATGTAGTGTTCTGACCATGTTAGAGGAAAAAAGTAAATATCCTCTCCAAGACCCGCCCCCCGCGCCCCAAAAAAAAAAATAAATGAAGAAAATGCTCAATAATGAGTGTGTTGCATAGCAGTGGTGAGCTGCGTTCAACAGCACACTAATGAGCTCACTGAGGGAGAAACGCCGTGGATGAGAAATGGTTTAGTGCTGACGTTCATTCGACAGCAGGCTCACTGAGCTGATTATTCCATTCATTACAGAGCTGGGGAACAGAACCTTGTTATCGGAGTCGCCGCGCCGATCCCACCTATTTGTTTCAATAATGAACTTTTGACAATCATCGTACAGAATAGAGAGCGTGCTTCAAGAAACCGAAACCAGATTAGGAGGAAGAGAGGGGGGAAAAAAACGATTGCGCTGCAAAATTAAAACGTGCTTATTTTCCTTAGGTGTGTGGCGTTATAGGTTAATGGCGACGTGGCAAGACGTTTGTTCATCTCACAGCAGTAAATGGATCATAGATTAGAGCGGCCTTTAAATAAGAAAAAAAAGTTTGTGGGATTCGTGTTCAGTGAACATTTGTTTCATATTTCTCCAACAGACTTCAAACTTGTTCTCAGCACCTTAAAGGAAAGAGACTAAATAAGTCTAAGCTCTACGAAGAAAAATGAGGACATATTTTTTTTCTTTCTGCCTGAGGACGCAGTGGAAAAACAGCTTTCGGCGTCTCGTTTGTCATCCGGAAATATTTCAGATCGTCAAACTAATTTTTATATCAGACAAAGAAAAATTGAGTAAATCAGTCATTATAAATACCAATTCAATTGACGGGGGAAAAAAGTAATCCACTACAATCTGGCATTATTTCTAAAAGTACATGGTGTGAAGTAAGTTGAACTTTAGTGCCACACACCTGGAACCCAACGCTTAAATATAAAATGAAGTTCCGAAGGCCTGACTCGTGTTTGCCAAGAAACATCTTAAAGATCCTTTCTGAGCATTTACGTTTTAGGGAAATATTCCGTTGGCCGAAAGTGAAACGTTGTGGACGGTGTGTGTCTTTACATCTGATCTATAACTTAACGCCGCATTTCAAAACGAGAACATCTCACCCTCGCAGGACAGCTTCAGGACCTGGACCACTTGTTGATGAAGCCGGGAATTCTCCTCAGCTCCTCAGCTTAATGACCTTCAGCTCATGTACATTTGGATTGTGCCTGACAACATACGGACAACCATAGTTGCCTGCCTAATGGTAGTAATAAGATTTAAAGGGGCAGTGTAGATGCTCAATAGTTGCTGTGAAAGAGTAAAGACATTCTCAAACGTTCTAATATGATGTCAAGCTAAAAAAGAGTAAGCTTGGAAAACATTTTGTTTAGCGTTACCTTTTATTTTTAAATTAGTTTGATGCTCTAAAATGGTCTAAAAATCATGTGTGACAAGGAAAAAAGAAAAAGCGAGAATAGAAGGAATCTATAAGGCGGGCAAATACTTTTCATACAGCCCTGGTTCCCACCCACTCTCGATTATCATCATTTAAATTTGCCCAACTGTGAAACAAGTAGCACAGATCCCCCACATTCCTGGATACATGAGACTATGTTAGACTAAAGCAGAGTGAAATGTGCATGCCGCTACACCCAGTAGCCAACATCTCAAACATTTCAAACACAGCATTGTGGGTGTGAACAGTTAATTCGCTGTCGGCATCAGAGATTGTTGCTTTATTTATTATTCAGCAACAAGAAGATACAATTCCCATGAGGTACTGTTGTTCAGCGTGGAATTATTTATTTATTTTATGGGAGGGAAACATTTTTCTTTTTGTAGATATGAGAAATTTAGAGTAGTTAAGACTTAAGTCCAGCTAGCTATGTAAGTAGCTAAGCACCTAGCTAGATACGTAGCTACCTACATAACTGCTAACTAGTTGGGGTTTTTTCAGCTTTGGGCTAGCATATTACTTCGCTTGCTTGCTAGCCCTCAGCTGGGCTACTTTGCAAGCTCAAAAGCTGAAAAAAACAAAAAACTGATTAGCAGTTATGTAGATAGCGAAGTCGATAGCTAGGCACTTAGCTATTTACATAGCTAGCTGGCTGGTTCCTTAGCTGCCCTAAATTTTTAATTTCTACAAAAATAGAAAAGAAAAATGTTTTTCCTTCCCACAGCCAGTCCCCCCCCCCCTCCCCCAGCTTTAGGCTAGAAAGCTGCTAGCAGCTAGCCCAAAGTTGAAAAAAACCCCAACTTGTTAGCAAATATGTCACTTTTTTGGCACTTTTATTTTCAGCCTTATTTTAGTACTTATATGAATTAGCTTCCATGTCCAAACAATGTGCAACTTTTTGTTGTGTACCATTGAAATCCCAGTAAAATATATCCACGCCTACTGTAACGTCATTGAATGTCAAAGAATCCAGGTGTTCGAATGCTTCTGCAAGGTTCACAGTGACTGCAGACAACCTTGAGTTGAGGTTTCTGAGGGGCCAACAATGCCCTGCAATAATAGTACTTTGTCACCGTGACACACTGCTACTTTTTCTGCGCTTTTTAGTGTGATGTGTGTCAAGTGTCACTGCCTCATATTACACGGCTGCATGCATGGCATGGTTTTTATGCCAAAGTAAAAGAACTTGAGCGATGTGACAGCAAGTAATATGGAGGCCCTTTTTATATTAAGTCTCTCGTCTCTGTGTGCACAGACCATTTCATTTGTAATGAAGCTGGTGCATCCTAGCCTTAATATACTGAAGACTTGAGAACATGAGCAGCACAAAGAGTTAAAGGCAGCACAACGGTTAAGTGCTCATACAAATGTCTTAAATGGGTGAAGTGTCACAATTTAGATCCCTAAAAATACATCCAAAAAAATTAGTATGAGCTACTTCATGTCAGTTTACTAACTTTGTCCTGTCCCCTAAGGGTGTATAATAACTTTTTGCAAAATTATAGTTTATTTTTTGTTTATTCCTACACTTACTGGCCAATTTTAGAATGCATATTCAATAGCATAACACAATATTGGGGCCATACTAAGAAAAACAGAGAACCGTAAAATTACGAGAATAAAGTCATAAAATTGAGAATATTCATATTATGAAAGTAAAGTTGTTTGGCAAAGATGAAGTAATGTGACAAAGTTGCAGTATTTTGGGGAAAAAGTTGTATTTTGAGAATAATGTCGTTGGGTTAGGTAAGGTGAGGTAATTTTATTTATATAGGACATTTTCAACAACAAGGCAATTCAAAGTGCTTTATTCTGGTGACGTTATCCTGGTATTCTTGTGTTATTTCTACCATGATCTTGTAATATTATGGCTTTTCAAAATTTTAAAGCTTTCTTCTTTTAATTTTATTTGTTCAATTTACTTAGCGTGGCCCTAATACTCCATTGTACAACAGCTTGTATAGCCGGGAGGGTTGTAGTTTGGTGTAAATGACTTGAAAGCACAGAATCATCCTGCTGTATGTTAGCGATTAAGGCTCCTGGTTGAGGTTCAACCGTGTGAAGGATCGTCTCAACCTAGATTCCAAAACATGACATGGAAATCACTGAACTTCAATGATCTCCACAGTAAGATCATCTCAAATGTTCGTACCCCCGAAAAGTAAAAAATTATGCACAAGAATAATTCAGCATGCTGGTGTGCGCACACCTGAAATTTTCCATAATTAATAATTAGTTATACCTAAAAGTTGTTCCATCTCAACACCAACAATAAACTACAAGGGTCAATGGAAGCCATGTTAGGAATATGACGGTGTACTGAAATTACCCTGCTGATCAGTGTCCTTTTAATGATTATCAGTGGTAACCGCGGACAACCGAGAAAGGGAAACCAATATCAGCGAGGCAGAAATGTGTTGGTGGGTGAGGTGGAGAATCGGAACCTCATCCTGGCAAACGTTGGTTCATCGAGTGGCAACACGTTGTTACTGCTGTCAGTTCACGGAGTGAACAGACGACCACGGCTGAGGGGAACAAGTGGTCAGAGTTGAAGATGGAGGCGAAAGAAAGACTGACAGGTCCCTCTAGAACGTGTCAGGCACGGGTCGGGTTACGGGTAAAAATGAACCGATACTCTTAGACAGAAGAATGGCCTCCGTACTGGGGGAGACGAGCGTGTGTAGGCATTGTGTCAGCAAAGGAGGGAGACACAGATTTGGCAGGATCCAGATGAGCAGAGTAAAGCAAATTAAAGTTCCATTATTTAATCTGTTGATCAAAGATAAAATCACATTTTGATAGTATGTTGTCCTCATATCTTGAATTGACAGTTGGTACGATTACAGTCTGGGTGAGGGAGAAAAGGGTACTAAGGGTCTTGTGATGGTCAGAGCAGAATAGTACTTTGGGTTGAATGGTTAGAATTTCACATATTAGGTTTTCATGGACTCACCAAGAAGCCAGCCTTCACATATGGTCTCTTCCCTATTGTCGATTCTCACAACTCCATTGTGATATTATAGGATGCATCGAAATTATTTGGAAAACTGTACATTGCTGCAAACTGCCTTCTAAAGTAGCGGTGCTATGTGTTTTCTAGGCACATGGCGTCATTTTGTTACGATCACGTAACTGTTATCTTCAGTTGTTGGAAAAATGCTGTATATATTAAACATGACTTAACAGAAATGTAACGCCTTGACATTGGGCCTCTGTCTCTTTAAGGAGCTCCTGCTCTTTCTGACACTGCCCCTTCAGAATGTCATCACAACAATGCTCCACCTGATGCCGTTTAGAAGTGTTCTTAGGGCTGAGAAGCAGTTTGTACGATGAGCTCAGCAGACGTACAGCTAATTGCTGCTGGCTAGTCTGGAGGAGCTGTGGGCGTGGGGCAGTGCTGGGTTTGAGCATGACTTTAGGCACCCCTGAATGGCTGCCACTTAGACTGGAGACCAAAAGAAAAACAACCTCAAAAAATAGTTTTCTTTATTGTTTCTTAAATAGGTTTCGGAAAAATCTGTTCCAGTCAAAAGCCCAGACCCAAATCCGAATCTGACTTGACGTTTGCCATTAACAGATGCTCTCCCTCCGATCCCACTGAGCTGGACCTGCTTTGCACAGAAGGAGCCAAAGATTCATTCTGTAGATGTGTCTCTACCAAATCTTGAAATTAAAATGAATGCCTGACTCTTTACATTTTTGTTTCTAAAAATGTTTTGCACTCAGGTGTAAAAACAAACAAACAAACAAAAAAACACTGAGTGGCTGGTGTGTTTGTAAAAGTTCAATTTCCTTTCATTTCCCTTCCACTACAGATGTATCCACCACTGTTTTGGCCTGCTGCATAAAATGCTTTAATACACATAAAAATATGTTCCTGAAATATTAGTGTGAAATACTTGAAGACACATGGATGCAATTGCAACACATTTTACGCCTCTTTTTAGCCTAAATGCGATGTTTAGGCTGCTGTGCTGGCTTGTGGGTGTATAGTTCAATCATTTATCACGATAGACGTAGAGCCGCACGCTCCAACTACAGCAACAACCACTGATTTTACCACAACCCCACAGCAGTAAATCAAACCATGTTGTGTGAACACCGGAGAGTAATTCTGCTACTTTTTATGGTCGATTAAAAACAAATATTCTGCTCTACTAAATGTTTTCTACATATTTGTTGAAACGGTCACCATATCCTCACAGATTAAGACGGATAACCTGTGAAAAGTTTGATCTCATGTGTTGAGAATACAACACATGAGATCTAAATTTGACGGTCTAAATTAATGTTTTGGTTGTTTATTCTATGTTACATGACTTTGTGTTTTTATGTTTGTATGATGTAAAGCACTTTGAAATGCCTTGCTGCTGAAATGTGCTATACAAATAAAATTTGATTGATTGATTGATTGATCCACTTCTCCTACTGACATCGGAAGAAATGCACCGACCAAAAACAAACAATCAGAGGCAGGGGGAGGATCCAAATGCTGTCAATCAAGCTTGTGAACACACTGCTAAATGTGCTAATGGAGGAGAATCAACTTATGCTAACTAGCCTTAGCATTCATGAGAGGATGTGCTGGCTGCAGAGTAGCAGAGATGAAGGGGGTGAATGTGACGGGTGGATGACAGCAGTAAGACCCGCCTCCTGCTTCTGATTGGTTGTTTCTAGTTTGCGATAGGAGAAGACAGTGGATTTTTGAATTTAATTTTAATTTTCTTTTACACATTATCTGTCTCATATTGTCACGACATGGTGACAGCTTCAACAAATATGTAAAAAAAAAAAATGTTTTAAGTTTAACTTACGACTGTTAGCTTTAATAAACTAGCCTCCCTTTGCTCTACCGCAGCTGCCTTTGAGGTGATGAGGGGGGGGGTTCCCATTTCATTTCCTCTTTGCCATGAGTCTCCCTGCACTAAATCAGAGATGCAGCGAAGCGCCGGGCCATGGCCGTGACTCCATCTCTGCTTTTTTTTTTTTTTTCTCGGTCAAAACGTGCTGCAACCCGAACAAACACGTTTCTCCTTCTACCGGCTTTCCCTGGGAAACACAAGTCACTCTTCCTTCCTCTCGACTCAAATGCATCATAGGAAAAAAAAAACCTCATTAAACAGCAGCACTGCAGGGCGCAAGTGTTTATTCTGCTCAGCGTCCTCCAGGTTTGTTATCAACCTGTGACAGTTTCTATTTGCAGGTGTTAGATACCGGCTTGGCTGCCTCCCTTTTTTCCCGTCTCCTCCCTCTCTCCCTCTCTCTCTCTCTCCCTCTCCCTCTCTCTCTCTCTCTCTCTCTCTCTCTCTCTTTGTCATGGCAAACATGACAGAGACTGTCACCAGCCACTGATTTGCAATTTCGTGCAACTCTAGCAGGGTTGATGTTATAAAGAGCGAGTTAGCTCTGCGGTTTGAACTGCACTGCAGCAACAAAAAAAAAGGAAAAAAGAAAAAAAAAAAATCTTTTTAAGAAATGCCCTAAATCACCAGACAGGCAGTCGCGAGGGAGACTTTCACCATTTGCATGAAAGCCATTTCAGATTCTTAAAATGACATCAGAAAGACTTTAATGCAAATCTGAGGCGCTGTCAGGTTACTCTGTGGTTGTGCATATCTCGGTGGGCAGAGCGTGACACTAACACTTTTTCTCGGGTAAAAAGCTGAATTTCTTGGAGCCGCTCGGCAGGCGGGAGAGTGAAAGTGATAGAAAACTCCGTGTTGACACTGTAGGTACTTCAGTAATCAAGCAAGTGGAATGTATTCCCTCTGTGGCAGTAAGAAAAGAGATGCAGAACGAGCTTGCTGCAACTAGGAAAACAGTTGGCTCATTGCGATATGTTGTTATTGCATGTCAGCAGAGTTTCTTTTACTGGGCTATAAATACCAGTTGCTCCATCCGCTAACAAACTGCAAAACCGTCTTTGTTGTATTTTCTCTAGGAGTACTTTTCGCAATGACAAAACGTTTTTGTGGAAGCGGTCAGACCAGCATTTCAAGGTCGGTTCGTTCAGTTGGGGACCAAAATTGCAACATTTGCTGCATTTTCAGCGCGTTCTCCCCTCTCTCCAGTGGTGGCGCCGCACCAAGAACTGCTGAAAGGAACAGCACAAATACCTAAGAAGAGTGCCACTTCCTTTTTCATAAAATGTGAACAGAAATAGAGTAGCGTCAGGCTGGAGCGGTTGCAGAATTTCTTTTTTGTTGTCGGCAAAAGACCACGAGTCATTTCTTCTGCTAGCGCTAGGTACGCTCGTTTGTTTTGGTTCTATTTACCCAGAATGCCCTGTGCTGCTGTCTAATTCCTGCTATCGGAGCGGTTTCTAGTCCATTTGGATCCACATATTTATTGAGCTACAGTTTATTTCACAGCTAGGTCTACAGGCAGACCAGTGTTAGCTGTTCTTTTTTGAGCAATTGCGCATTCCCACCTGCCCAAACAAACCGGATTTTCTAGAGTTTGATGAAAACGCACTAAACAGGGCTGGTGTGACCGCACCCAGTTTCTATCTTCAATGCATCAAACAACATCATAAGTGTACAATCAGAAAGAAACTGAAAAGTTTCACTTCTTTGGAGGAACTGGACATTTAATGAGGTAATCTCATTTTTTTCACGCCACCTAAACATCCAGTGATACGACATGCAGATGTTCTGTCTACGCTGCTGAAGTTCTGTTGAAGCTTTTGAATGAAGCACTTTAAAATGACACTACTGGCCAGAGTGCTGTGCACTAAAAGCAGCAAATAAAACATTAAAAGCAACATCTCAAGCAGAGGCAAAAGTCAATATGACAGGAAGTTTTAAATCTTTAAACTCCCTGTTTTAAAATTTTAAAACAGGAAGCAAATTTGTTAAATTAAGCATTACCAGACTGTTGGTATATCCTTAAATATGGAGAACAAGATAAACCTAGACACTGACATTGTCCATCCATCCATTCATCCATTGTCTGCCTCTTATCCGGGGTCGGGTCGCGGGGGTAGCAGTTTAAGAAGGGAGGCCCAGACCTCCCTCTCCCCAGCCACTTCTTCCAGCTCCTCCGGGGGAATCCCAAGGCGTTCCCAGGCCAGCCGGGAGACATAGTCCCTCCAACGTGTCCTGGCTCTTCCCCGGGGCCTCCTCCCAGTGGGACGTGCCCGAAACACCTCACCAGGGAGGCGTCCAGGAGGCATCCTGATCAAATGCCCGAGCCACCTCAACTGGCTCCTCTCGATGTGGAGGAGCAGCGGCTCTACTCTGAGTCCCTCCTGGATGACGGAGCTTCTCACCCTATCTCTAAGGGAGAGCCCAGACACCCTATGGAGAAAACCCATTTAGGCCACTTGTATCCGAGATTTCATTCTTTCGGTCATGACCCAAAGCTCATGACTATAGATGAAGGTAGGAACGTAGATGGACCGATAAAATCGAGAGCTTCGCTGTTTGACTCAGCTCTCTCTTCACCACGACGGACCGGTACAGCGCCCGCTTCACGGCAGACGCTGCGCCACTCCACCTGTCGATCTCCCGCTCCCTTCTTCCCTTATTCGTGAACAAGATCCCAAGATACTTGAACTCCTCCACTTGGGGCAGGACAACCCCCCCGATCCGGAGAGGTCGATGCACATGCTCTCTTCAGAGAGGCTGCACCAGAAGTGGCATGCTTCATAGACATGACAGGACTTCATTTTTCCTCAAAATGTGCCTTATGTTTAGAAATAATAAGAAAACTTTTTTTTTTTTTCTACTTCCATTCCACTGATTCTGACTCCAATTTACTGGAACCGCCCGGTAAAAAAGAAAAAGAAAAAAAAAAAGAAATTACACCTCCAATCTAAAAGTAGGAGAGTCATCTTTCTTGCTGTGCCAAGTGTAGAAAAAAAGAAAAAGTTGCGACACAATAAAATTGAAATAAATTGCTCTGTCTGGGTCAACCTGTCTGGGAGCCGCTGCGTTGGACCAAACGGTGAAGAAAGGAGCAGCTACCTCGCTGTTGGCTATGTTTTCCACAAGACGACTCGACAACTGAAAACAGCGGCAGACTGACAGACTTTCCTGTCAGAGGTGGCCTTTTCATATCTTTGTTTGGAGTTCTTCCCTCACTGAGAGGATTTTAAAAGAGAGAGAGAGACGGGGGCTCGTTGTCCAAGGGAATCATTCATGCTACAGGCAAAGGTTTTCCTAGTTGCTCTTTTCAGACTGTTGATAAAGGGATTGAATTATTGTTAAATGGTTTCTGAGCATTTTAAGTCAATATTTTACATCTTTTCTGTAGCCTAGCAGTTATTTATACACCTTACAGCTGTTTCTGTTTTCTCGTGCTACAACTGCAAACTTTACTTGATCATTTTGATGTTTCATGTGATAGTTCAACAAAACGTTATGCAGTATTTTGAAGTTTAATATAAAGCAGACATGGATTTTTTTATTTTTTTTAAATATTGCTCTACAAGCCGCAGTGAGTATCGATTCTATGATGACGTATTAGGGCCATTGTAGATAGGGAAAAAACTGTAGATTTTAGCCAAAAATTTTCTAGAAAAAACTTTTCAGTTTCTGAACTTAAAAGTCTACATTTTATGAGAAAAGACTCAGAAATTTTGAGATCAATCTCAGAAATTTTCTAGACAAAAAAAACCTGGACATTTCTGAGTTTCATCAGATGAAAATGTTTAATTTTTGGAAATCTTTTGAGTTTCAAAAATTTAAATATAAATTTTTGAGTTTTTGGTGGAAAACATCTAAATTATTATACTTTTTTAAAATGTATTTATAATTATCCTAATATACCACCGTACAATTCAGCCACTCAAAGTACGACGCAGATCCAAATTTCACCACAATTTTTGCCAGTTCTGTGTAAAATAACGCGCTGCTATGAACATTAATTTTCACATCTGGACTCTTAACTGACCATTTTAGCACATGAACATGTTTTCCAGAAAACATTTTTCCTGCCTCCAACAAGTTTTCATCTGGGATTATCCTGCATCTATTTTTCTAATCAACTCTGAACTTCTCTGTCAACGCTGAGAAAAACATTTGCGTGGCATGATGCTGCCACCACCATGTTTCGACATACATCTAGGTCAAAGAGTTAAATTTTTTGTCTACTTGGCCAAAGTGCATTTCCATACCACATTCAGAAAAATATGAATGAATACCTCAAAGTATACTACTATCCTGCATATTTATATGGTATATACGGTTTAGAATTTTGGTGGATCTACAATATGTTTGTTTTATTTTTGTCAAAATTAAAAACTCTTATTTTGCATCAAAATTCTCAACCACAGAGAGGTGATGTTCAGTGACTCGCTCCTCGTCTGCTGATAATTTGCCTCTGATTGTCAAGTAGATTCATGGTCATTGACTTTAAATAATTGGGTGTCTTGTTCCTGAGGAAAATTGGCCGCTTCTCCTTTTCTTTGAAGCACTGAACAATTGGCATGCAAGTCAAAAACATTCGAAATGACATCTGAATGCCGACCGAGTGCGCTCGTCTTATCGGAGAAACTTCGGAGTGACAGACGATGAGAGCACTGGTCTCTGTTGACTAACCAATGGTGAAGTTGCTAAATAAACGACTATTAGACACTCCGCGTAGCTGTGTTAGACAGGCTCGCTTTAGGCAATGCTAAACCTTTTGTTAGCAACAACGCTGTGTTTTTTTTGGGTGGGGGGTTTGGCATTCCTTGATTCAATGAAACATCAGGAAAAAAAAACATGTTTTGGTAAACTTGGTGATATCAGGTAAGAGCACATATTTTTAGAGAATTTTGTCAATGTATGCTAATGCTGAGCCCGGTACAAAGAAATAGCTTTTTTCCACAGACAAGCTCCCTGAAACGGTTAGCTAAGTGTAAACAAACCGAAAGCTAGCGCTGACCGTGTGTCTGGTTGTCTTAAGTTTAGACAGACTCTGCAATTAACTCAAATATTTTGTTAAATTCAGTCCCATTGCTAGCGCTGTTTTGAACGTCTAGTGTATGAATTCACTTCAATACACTAATTTATTGAAGTATCCCCACTAGTCTAAGTTAAATCATCCTTTACGGACACAATAAAGCTAGTACATATAGAACAGTAATGCACAAAGATTCAAAGATGTTTAGCTATTAATTTCTAACAGTCAGGTGTTAACCAATTTGTAAAATTTGATTAATAATCCAAATGTATTTTAAAAAAGGCCTTCGAGCACTTACAATTACTAACCATATTATTGTTGCACAACAATAGTGGACATACCTGGGGTGTACAAAAGCTGCTGTCATCTCAATCCACTCATTGATATTATTTTTCTTTACAAATTCCACTTCCTGAGTATTTCCTGTCTTTTGAAGCTCTCCCAGTAGACCGGTGGATTCGACATGAGCTGCGTTTCCATTCCAAATGTGCGCAAAACTTTGTATTCCATTATTGTTGAGGAAGCACAATTTCGCAATTCCGGTGTTTCCATAAATAAGAAACCCAATTAAAATCGCACGTGAGTAAGTTTGTTTACACGATAAGTCGCTAAAGAAACGGCCGCTCCTTTCTCCTCCTACCACTTCCTGTCTTCTTCTTCGTGGTTTTCGCCAGTGGCAACATCTGCGACTCGTACGATGTCAAAAACATTTTTCAATGACAGTTTTGCGAAATAAACCAGCTTAGATGCGGCCAAAAAAAATTCAAAACTCATCTCATCCTAGCAGCAAAACAAGTTTATTCCAACAAGAAGATTTCATGGTCGGTGCAAACGCAGCTAAGAACTTTTGAAGGAATCCTAGGATCCTGCAACTTCTGAAAATGGACGAAATGCATAAATGAGCAACATGAACGTAACATTGGGGAGTGAGAGCAAAACCAAGTGATCAAAGCAGTTCACTTGCTTGTGACCTTGTGTGGAGGTCATTGCACCACTTGGAAAAAATCCGTTAACACTTGTTGTATGGAGACACTGGTGATGTAAGGGTTCGATTAAGTCGACTTGTTTGACGGCTCTTCATCACACTAAAACACACCTGTGATAAAGCAGCAGGCTGTAGGGCACGGCTACGGAATTCACCTCAATTTTTAGGGCAATAAATATTCATTTAGCGTCTATCAGCCTTTAGGGATTAATCCCTGCGCAGTGAATAAAATCCAGAACACAAAGCCGCACAATCGCCATGTTAAGTCCATTACGTACAGTAAAGTAGCAGGTTCTGCCCACAGGAGACTAATGGCTTTTTATCAAAGATCCCTGGAGGGCTGCGGCCCTCCAGCTCCCAGCAGCCCCGGCTTCCATTAACGCGAGGCAGGTTCGGTTCAAGAGCACATTTTCCCAAAATGCTCCTGTTTTAAAAGTAAAATGAGTGACATTAGTGAGACAAACAGCCCACGATTTTTCTCTTTTATTTTCACAGAGGGCAACCTTCAAGATTGCCTTTTCTAGCTGGAATAAAACGCTCCTCTCTGTTGTGGATTCGCTTGCATTCTCGGCGCCGTTGCATTTCGCCTCGTGATGGCAAACGTGCCAACGTCGAGGGCAAAGCAGGAACAAACACAGGGCAATTAGTTTGTCGCAATGAATAAAAGTGTGATGCTGCACAATTTTACAGCCGTAAGTGGAGGGGGAAAAATATTAGGCATATGACAAAGCTGCTAGTTAGTCATGCAAGATAGATGTTTGCATCTAAATTTGTTACTTTATCTTTCGTCATTAGTATGCTGCAGCAGTACAACAAAAGCTGTGGCCAATTATATTGTTAAAACTAGCTCGGAGTATTTTTATCTAAGCAGTTTCTGTAAAATAAAGTAAAAACATTTTTAACAGGAATCATCAATGGTATAATAAGATCTTGTGGTAGAAAAAAATATTTCCAAGATGTGTTGTGTATTTTTCAGCACGATAAGAAGCTGTTACCTTCAGTTGTTATAAAAATGCTGCATATATCGAACATAACTTTGACGCCTTGAAACTCGGCCTCTGCCTCTTTAAGAAGCTCCTACTCTCTCTGACATGCCGCCTTCAGGAAGTCATCACAACAATGCTTCTCATTACATCATTTACAACCGATCTTAGGAGCGCTGGGCTGAGAGGTAGCTTGTATGATGAGCTCAGCAGAGGCCCAGCTCCTCAAGGTGTTTGCTAAATGCTGCTGCCGCTAGTCTGGAGGAGCTGAATAGAGGAGAGGCATCTTCAGGGAGGAGTAAGTCGGCGGTGCTCTGCATGAACAGGTGTTGAGGGGCTCACAAGTAAGATTATAACATGACAAAAAGCTCATTTTTATTTTTTTTACATAACACCCCACTTTTAAAGAAAATTGTAAAAAATAAAAATGAAAAAAGAACATTGCAGCTTAACTAATTCCCTTTTATCATTTAATGTGGCTATATCTGGTTGCTAGGGCTTTTCAGTAAGAATTGGCAATGGTTACTTGTTTAACTCCCACTTAGCCAGCGTTCCAAACAAGAGTTTACCAGAACACCTAGCCTGGTTAAAACCAGCCCTGTGTTGTACGCTTTGCTTCACCCAGAGTCATAGACTCTGTTGAGTTTTTAAATGTTACCCACTCGCTAACATTTGCCTGTGACGTTTGTAATTTGCCAGCTGGATGCTATGAAGCTTACCAAAAATGGCCTGAGCTATAAACAACCATTCTCCTCTGCAATGAGAGAAGTGCCGATTGGAGCGAGGCGGATGTTGATGTTCATTCAATATTTGGAGCCGTGGCCAAAATGGACTGAACGGCTTCGTTCACTTCCTCCTCTGCTGTTGCTAAAACTGGACGCAAACTCCACTGAAGGGAATCCGCTTCAGTGGAAATGAGAATCAAGTGAAAATGCATAGGAATTTTACCTACAAGATAATTAATTAGGCCTTTTTTATTTCTTTACCTCAGTCATCTGCTGCGCTGTTGTTGTTTTTTTGTAGCTTTGGTCTTCAATCACTCGTCTACATCTGAGGTCTTCTGCTAAATTTTGCATGTGGACCCAAATTAATTTCCATAAAAAGCTATTCTGTTAGGTGGGTGGTTATCAAATTCACAGTTCAAGACTAATGTACTGTGAAAGGCCTTTATATAACATTACATTGTTCAAGGTGGGGTCGGATTAGATTCCACCTCCACTCCATCATGGAATTATGACTCCAGAGCTGCTGATAAAAGTCCTGCTTGGAAAATCGGTTCAGGTTTGGCGTCTGCTGCCTTAGCACGGGGTTGTGTTGAGTCTTTAAAAAAAAAAAAAAAAAAAAAAAAAAAAATGTCTAAAGGAACTGCTTTTTAACGCATTTAACATCCGTCTGGTCCTACCCCTGAGTTTGGCAGACTCAAATGCCACGGAGGTGAACGTTTTGATGTGTTTTGAAGGATTTAAATTGAAATATTACGACGTAAATTTAGCAGTGCTGAAAAAAGAAAACCAAAACGTTGTGTTCCAATGTGCTGCCTTCAAACGAGGTTGTTGGACGTCCTTGTTAGAGCAGAAGAACAAACAACCTCAGCATTAAACAGCTACCTTCAAGTGAGTCCCATTTACATTTCAATGTAGTTCATTAAGCTCAGACACAGGAGTCCTGGTTTGATGTTGGGATTGTGGGGCAAGCACTTCACAGAAACGGTTCTGCAGCTGGACCGGAGATAGAGTCAGGCACGGTGAACATTAGAGCTCAGAAAAACATTTATTTATAGCAAAAGAAAAAAAAAAAAAAAGAATCAATTTGCTTTATTGGGTCTACAAAAAGGAAGTAGCCGCCTGCTCATCAAGTTAGCATCATGACGCACGATTAAAATGGGTCTGAAGTTTTCTTTCTAATTTTGATAGCAGAAAGTTAACCCGGGTTGATTAAGAAAATAGTTTTTAAATGATAGAATTTAATAGTCATTACACTTTTACAATGAATTCTCCTTGAAATATGTGCCGTTTTGTGGTCAAAATGATGTAAAATCCCAATTAAATACATTGAGTTCAGTGGTCATAATGTGAGAAATTATGAAAAAGTTTCTCCAATGGAGCATTTTCTCCTGGCAGAAAAGACGTGATTAAAGATGGAAAGTACTGATCACTTTTATTGTAATGTATTATCTAATACAGAAGCTATTCCAAATTCTGCACAGCACATTACAAATTTAACAATAATATAACTACATCATAAGTCACTATCACATAAAAACGCTCATGCCTCATTTGGAAGCTTCTTCTACTTCATTTACTCTCGTGTTTTCTGACTGATTTCCGTAAGTCTTATAAATGTGTTTCCAGGAGCAAAAATTGGCACATTTTCTTTTTTCCTGCAGAGCCTCTTTTCTGATCACTTCTTGCAATAAAGACAAAAAGAAGTAGAAAATCATCTGGAAAGTCCATCACAGCCGAAGTCCAAGTCAAAAGATTTGTTGGTTTGAAAACGGCTCGTCATCGGAGGTCATCGTTTTACCTACAACCTCGTAAAAAGACTAATTTTCTCTCATTTCTCTCTCGATTACAGTGACGGAAAAACGGCTACCCTCACAGAGGAGAGGGCTCGAAAATGCATGCAAGCCAAGTCTGGGTGAAATGTCACTGTGTTTTGACTAAGGGCGGTAAAATTGAACGTAATTTGCCTGCGTCCACCTGTTTCTTGCCACGGAAGATGATTGAGGTTCTTTTTATATGCACTCGGGGTCTATCTGCTTTAATTTGCACATCTGCAATCAAGCCAAGTGGAAAGGTGCCCCAAAGGAGGGTGAATGAATGTAATTATTTTTCCTCACTAATTAGCAAAGCATTTAAATCAGAGCTAATTAAATAAACCTCTGTGTTGCTGGGGTGATGCCAACTGGAGGACATTAAAAGCTGGCCAGAGGATCGCAACACATTTTTTAAGCTATTTTATTTCTAAAGCTGCAGTATGTAACTTTTATAAAGATTTCTCTTTTTTTTTTTGCACATTTGTTCAAACTTTTATCGTGTCACCGACAATATGTGAAAGAAATTGAGTTTTTCCGCAGTGGTTAGCATATGCTGCTACACTGCCGAGTATCAGAGTTGGCAAATGCTAACTAGTGCTAAAGCTAGTTAGCATAGCCATGATGACCAATGGTTTTCTTGTAAGAGCAAGTTGTTTCTCCGCAATTAGCACGTTTAGCAGCGTGTACATGTAATTGATTGGCAGTGGCACATGGATTTTGCTTCATCACTTGTTTTATCGGCTTTTATTACTGGTTAGCAATTAGTTACTTTTCTTTTTGACAAATCTAATGAAGTAACAGTTCCTTGTTACAGTCACAGCTGCTCTGTTGTTTCTGATATGTTCCAAATACATAGATGTGTGAGTAGAACTAGTATAACTAGTACCAAGAATAATACTGCGAAATCACACTTTGAGTGATTAAGAAGAAATAATGTGTGAAAGAAAAACATTTAGTTGAACATTTCTTAGTTCGCTCATTCCTGGTCCTCTTAACTTCCTCAACTAGCAAACTGATTTTTTTTTGTTAAAATTAACAAAACATTAATACATCTGTACATCTGTGTGTGGATTTATTTTGAAGAACCTGCACGTTTAATGACGTGTTTTACTTTTCTGAAGTCGTAGCAAAGGAACTGCTAATTTTTAAAGTGAGATGATCTTTGTTCTGTGTTTTATGAGGAAAGAAACTAATGTTCCATGTGTGCTTCCCGCAGTAAAACTGCAGCACACGTTTCACCGTGGAGCAACTTAGCATTTCTGCTGTGTAGACACCCACTCCTCGGTTCTGCAAATGCCCTTTAATATCAGCGGTTGAAATATGAGACTAATGCATAGTGTAATGAATAACTATCTTATTACCTCTCTAAAAACTTTAATGGCTATTGACAAAAATTTCTGATTCACTTACTCTGCCCTCCCCGAGCAATTACCAAACAAATTAGACTTGAACAGCCCAGATGTTTGTTGTCTATTAAATGCACAGATGACTCTTATTGGAAAAACGTCACAGAAATTGAGGGAAAGCCTCATTATGAGGCTGGTTTATTACTTTTCAGCTCGCTCCCATTATGAGAAACAGCATTTTATATGAGCCAAGGGCTCTGCAGTCGGTGGAACAGTGTCCTTGGTGTTGTCGTGAGATGCGGGGCGTTTGGCCTTCATGCTCTAGGAGGTTCCCCTCCCCTCTCCACCTGCACAAAAACTTCCCTCTCCAAACTCACTAATGGTTCTGAGCTGGGACTCAATCAACTGTGAGGGCGACATTGTGCTTCCTAGACTTTGCAGGGCAAACCACGGCGGCCTGTCATTCCCCCTGCTCTAAATGTTTGGACACCCACAAGCCTCGCACAATTAGGGAGCAATTCCTCTCTTACCACAAAAGCAATGGCTCAGTCTCTGACCCTTTGCAATATGATGCAAGAATCGAGTTTTTGAAAAATTTGGCATTGGACACAAGTTGTCTGTCAGTCCCGGTGTCATTTTGAATCATGTGTAATAGTTTCTCATTACTGGATGCAGCGTTCCACTTCATAATTCACTTCATGTTAATGAAGCTACATTTATGTCACTTCATGTTTTTTAAATCCTCAGTGGGGAATAGAGACATTTTGCTCTGGTTTAGTTTGTAGCTTAGAAAACAAAGTAAAATGTCCCACAGTCCATAAATTTGGAGGAATCTGGTTATGAGGGTCAGAAGTACAGGAGTAGCTACAAAAAGCTGGTTATATCAAATATCTGTCAAAAGGGAAAGAAACCAACAGAAGCTTCTCTGCAAGGTTGACCATTTTTTTAAATGATTTTTTTTACTCGTCTTTTCTGGGAACAGTTCCAGTGGAGAGGCATCAACAAGTTTACATACTTACACAATTGTTCATTATTAATGTCCATGTTGTCCTGTTGTGAAATTGGTGTCTTGTTTCTATGATCTTTTCATGTTTCCAATTTTTTAACAAATTGACCCTCAAATGAGTTCAAATGAGATGAGTGGAAGAGGATACTCTTAATGTTTATCCAACCCACGTCCACGGTTATCAATGCATGGGCAAAGGGAACCAGAATTTTTGGAGACTAGAAAGAACCCGGCCCCCACGGGTGACAACAAACGGCGAATGATGCCGGCTGCAAAGAAAACGTTAATGTCATTTGCCATTGCTTCTCCTTCTGCCTGGAGAAAAATGTGGTGCTCTCTGTGTGACCGTTAAGTAAAAGCAAAACAGAGGATGCAGGGACGAAGTGTATGAGTAGGGACGTTGCGTGTACTGCTGTGGGAGGGGTGATCTGCGGCGTGTGTGAATACAAATGTCCTGAAACGACGTTGCGTCAGGTGTTCAACTTTGGATGAAGAGTGTGGGACGCCTTAAAGCCTCAACAAGGTTGGGAACAAGGAAGTAGGCGAAGGGCTAAAGGTACTGCAGACGATAACACTCGGGTGTCGATGGATCTGCCAGCTCCTTTCATAGGGCGTTCAGACTGAACGTGATTTGAGCATCTGGCTATGTGGATACGTGTCTAGAGCATGTCGCAGTCTGCAGAGTTTGAAGAATTTCGACGCGTCCAAGTTGGAAAATTTCCAATTTTGCTGCTGAATGCGAAGCATCAAGCAATGAGACTTAGTTGTGGATGCGGTGAGCTGTAGTTGGTGTCCTGCCACGAGATCTATCCACTGATGTGGCTCAATACTGTGCTTAGGTGAGACAAAAATAACAGTGAAAGCAACTCTTGTTAGCACACAGCTAGGTTGTGAAACTCACCAAACTCAAATCACGACATTCACTTCCTCTCCGTAGATGAAGCCAAGACCCTCAATTAATACTTCAATCACCGTTGTGCTAAGAGACCAGAAGAAGAACAAAAAGGAAGAGGCTTGTCCCACTCCACTATACCTGCCCAGGGTGACACCGGATGGGAAAAATGTTCCTGTAAAATCCAAAACTTGACAGGTATGCAACCTGTGTCCAGAGTTATCTTGACCCCCGATATTAAGCATCCAACTTGAAGCGCTGGATGCGTTTTTGACTCACAAAACACATTTGGTCTGAACGCAGCATCATCCAGCCATTGATGAGGCCTGATGCAGAGCAGGTGTGCGGCAGGAACCACCTCAGCCCCGCCCTCCAAAACCCACAGGTTGACTGTAAGTCATCTATAAAACTCCAACAATAGCTACATTTCTTTCCTTTTTTTTCTTAAGGTAAAATTTCTGCACTCTTTACCGACATTGGGCTGCATCTCCGTAGGAAGCTGAATTTGAACTTTGAACAGTCAGGCTGGGTTTAGCTGGGCTCATTCCAGGGCTGACCCCTCTCTTTATTCCTGTCCAACACGTGACGATCAAAGCTTCCTGTCTGAACGCGCGCAGCTCTCTGAAGGAAGCCCAAAGCTTTACGCCGTCTGTGACACGCGGCCTGACACTTTGATTCCAGCGCTTCACTCTTCTGCCCATAAACACGGCACCATTACGTCCAACAAACCAAATACTTTATGAGCCATCGTCTCCTCCTTTCTTTTTTTTTTTTTTTTCCTTTTCCTTCCTTCCTTTCCTCGGCCCGTTCTGCCAGCTATCTCGGAGCATCATTCCAATAAAACCGTGAAAGTGAATCAGCAAGCAGAACTGCAGTTAATGTTTCTGTTTAATGCATCGAAGGGTCACGGAGGTCTCGGAAATGTCGAGGTGTTCATCGCGTTGCGGGGGAGAGGGAGGTGAAAGAGTCTCCGGCACTTCATATCAGAGGAATAATTTATGTTCTGAGGGGAGAAAAACAAAACCCCACAGCCTGTGACATTTGCTTCTCGTCGTGATTTCTGTAGATATTTCCACCGAACCATTTCCAGAGAGCAAACTCTGAAAACATGTCATGGAGACATTAAGAATAAGGGCTTGTGATTGATATTCCGCGTGTGCCAGCGCCGACTGCCAAAATTGCAAGTCTAAACAAAATGCGGCCTATTGAAATGCCGACTCCGGCTTGCCCTAGTTTTTCCCCTCATATACATTTATATTGTTTGGGGCGGGGCTCGGGATCGGGGACTTATCGCAAAACGATATTATCTCATAAACAAGTGTGGTGTGATGCAAGTACCTTTCTTTGTTCTGTGGGACTGAGATATCGCTAGAAAAAAAGAAGAAAAAAAAAAAACAGAGAGAGAGAGACAGGCAATCGAGATAATTCTGCCCCGTAATCAGATTTTTTTGTTTTTGTTTCCACCGCTGACAACTGCGTCACCTGCGAAGAACTTTCACAACACATCATCAGAGATAAGATGATACATTTTCTCCGAGAGAGAAGAGCCCGCGATAGGGAAATCTGTGTGATCATGCGGGGAAAATGACACTGCAGGTGATCCTTTGTGCTGAATTCCTCTTTTTGGAAGGGGAGTTGTGGCGTCGCGACGAAGGAAACGGAAGCGCCCTCTCCGTGCTGTGTTGACTGGTTTTGTTGCACATCCGAGCATATTTAATTTTAGTGATGTGATTCTGCAAACGATGCCGAAATTAATTGAGGGGCTCAGCAGGCAGCGCTGCATAACAGGCTTATGGCCTGAGATTGAATGTGAATCATCATGAGAAGGGAAGACGTGATGTAGATCAAATGCAGGGAAATTAAAGATTTATTTTGTCTTTAGGAGAGAAAAATAAATAGATAATTTTTGTGTATGCTTTTTTCTAAGAGCTTAAGAGTAGATGGTGTCTACTGTGGCCAAAGTTTTCATACCCAATATGCTTTGGGTATGAAAACTAAACCCAGAGCTGGGATTAGTATTTTAGGTTCAAACCTTAATGTGTGTATAGCTGGGTTTCCATTACAAGTGTGCATAAAACTTTGTTGACATTCTACTAATGTCCAGAAATTACAATTTCGCAATTGTGGAGTTTCCATTAAATAAGAAGCACAGTTAAAACCAGATGTGAATAAGCTTTTTAACCCGGTGAGTCATTAAAAAACGTGCCAAGCCGTCATCCTCTAAATTACCACTTCCTGTGGTCTTCTTCATCTTTTCCACCAGTAGTAACGTCTGGTTGTTGGTCATGTGACTCATGCGACGCAAAGAAAGGTTTTCCATTGCAGTTTTGCAAAATATACTCATTTTGATACAGCTAACAAATCACCTTATGCTAGCGCGAAAATGCATCATGAGTTTTTTTCCTGAACTGTTCTGTTTCTATTGAACAAATTTATTTTCGTAATTCCAATTTGTGCAATTCTATGGTTATTGGAAACTCGGGTTTCCATTGACTGTAAAATTGCGCAACTTCTAGATACGAAAATAAGTTTTCTTAATGGAAATATTGGGGAAAAAAAGAAAATTGGGCTTTTGAGGTGTTTTTTTTTTTTTTTTGGCCATGTCAAAATTTTTCTGCTTCGAAAAACTGCACCAGAAACTTTTTTTGGCGTCGCGCCGGTTTGTACGTCCATCGCTGACGATTTTTAATGATCGATTATGTGAAATACATTTTTTAAAAAGGACACTGTATGCAAAATATGATTACTCACGTAACACATGGTAAGTAAATTATCAATTTGAACTGAAGTCAATTACTTGATAACTTATCAAGTACGATTAATAACTTTCTTACAGTAAGGCTGAATACATTTCCGATCCACATCTTTTACATTTTTATTTGTACAAAAAGAAAAAAAAAAAAAAAAGTGAGTACCAAATTTGAAAACAACATATAATTTTGGCTCCACTTCACAATTATGTTGAACCACAAATTTTCAGGGTGCACGGTTTCTTTCAGAAGACATTTGTTGACTTGTTGTTTTTTGTGTTTTGTTTTCACAGATTTTTATTTTACATCAGCCGCGCCGTTAACTTTAAATAAATGTTAAACCAGGCGGGGGGGTTTCTTTCTTTTTTCCAACCCGTCGTGGGAATGCAGTGAGAGCCAGTCATCCGCGTCGCTCTCTCCTAAAGGCGACGGTACATTCCCGATGAATTTGAGCCTGCACAAAATTAAACTGCTGCTGAATTGGTTTCCAACGCAGCGCTTCGAGCAAATATCTGGTGTGCTCACTTGACGTCTGCTCATTTAGTGGCACTCCATGAGTCATGCCAGATGGAGCTGCTTGGAAACTGCAGCAGCTACATGACAGAGAAAGACACCAGTAACACTGCTGATACTGATCTGCACCCACTGAGGAAGAAGGTTGGGTTCAAATCATTAGCCCAGGCATAACTGGTTACATTCAGAACAATTAAAGCAGCAACAAGCATTTGAACTGATGTTGTTGTGATGGTAAGAGAGAAAAAAAAGGACAATTATTGCTATTTTCAATAAAATCAAGGCATTTTTATCTGTATACTAAAAAATTACATTAATTAGTTTTGTGTGACTTCACAAATAAATTTGTGCAAAATCAACAGATTTCTCACACTTTTTCGTGCCAGTGTCTGCAAAAATTGTCAAAAACCTTGGCTTGTCGTGACGCTAACACCCACCTGAGGCTGGTCGGTAAAACTGGAAAACATGTCACGTTGTAAGCGTTTCATATTGTTCGATATTGATAGCCATATTGATTATTTATTCATTTTAAATGATCTGAAATGCTGCCAAATTCCAGACATTAATTTCCTGTTTTACCCGATTTTTACTCCATGTTGTTTTTATTTTAGTCAGTTGTGAAACTGAAGGGGGAAACTTGAAACTGCTGCTGCGCATGTTACTGAACAGGTTGTTGCTAGGTAACAAAATGAGTGAGTGAGTGAGTGAGTCGATACGGTCCACCTAGCTTAGCTAGCTGTGAGAGGTTGAGCAGCTAAAATCATTCATCTGCCTACGTCTCCCATAATGCCGTGCTTTCTGGATCGGCGTTATTTTAAATGACTGAAAATTCTATCTGATGTATTTCCTATTGATTTTGATAACATGTCTACCGTGATGTATATTATTGATTTATTGTCCAGTCCTCCTCCCACCTGTCCTGTAGGTGGCAGTATTTCTAACTTCTACTACACTGGTGCCTCAGCTTTACTTGATGTCAAGTTATAATGCGTCATCGATACGGACAACAAGAAAGAGTTATGACATAAGCACAAATATTGCAAAATTCCTTGCAAATGTTTCTAACATGAATTATTTTGATAGCAAAAATATTACAAAAACAATCAGAATTAATTGGGAAAAAATGTTCAGTATTTATTTATTTTAAGAACTTATGGAGTGCAGAGACAACTATTTATTAATATTCTAACAGTTTGAGTTTTATCAATATACTCTTGACACAACAGGCCCTTTGAGAACATTCATAATCTTGATATGAAAATAACTCCAATCCGAATTTCTTTCCATTGATTTTCAGTTTGAAAGAAGCCGGATGATTGGCTGAGAAGTTTTTCTTACCTTATCGGAGGAAGCAGTCGGGTTCACTGCTTCCAACAAACACAATACATAGTTTACTTTTTTTCCATTATTTGCATATTATACCTGTACTCTACTAAATGTTCTGCTTTATCATCAATAAATGATCATATTCACTTGCACATTTCTTCAATTTTGCATTAATCTATTTTTTTCTAGATGTATTGTTTTTATGGCTATGTATATTTGACCTTATTTTACAGTCTCTATCTTATTTCTATTTTTCTTATTATTGTCACTTTGTTGCTGACACACCTGCATTTCCCCCCTAAGGGGCAATAAAGGATAATTCTGTTCTTTTCTAACGCGTCTCTCTGAAACCAATTAAGCTCTGTGTTTGGGAGTCTTGTTTTGCTGGGAAGTCGACGCATGTTTCGACCTCAGATTCTCATAAAAAATAAAATAAATTCCCAGTACATTTTTCTATTCGTCCACCTCTTAATCACACAGTCTGCCGGTACCATATGCTGGAAGACCGCTCACCCGCCTGGTGATCCCACCAGCAAACTTCAATTTTCTCATGTTTTTTCTTGTTCTCCTTTTTTTGGCATGTTCTGGTCAGCCTCATCTGACCAGACTGTGCTCTCAAATTTATACCTTGCAGTTATATGCTGTGGCCAACGTCACTAGTGTGTTTTAGCTAATTACTGTAAACCACTTTGCGCAAAAAATTGGTAATGAGAAACCTTTCTAATGGTTAAAGGGATCATATTATGTAAAATCAGATTTTTCTTTTTTATAACGTTATTTCCTAATCAAAAACATAGCGGGAGTGTTTTAATTCTCCCCCTCGACTTCCCCACTCAGCTCCTACAAACTAGCCAGCACCAATTAGTAAACACATTTTAACAACATGTTGGGGGAAACTAAGAGATTTTCTGTTCGTTTGTGTATTTGTTTCCACACACACACAAAAATAGACTAAATGCTTCACAAACCAAGTTTTAGAGAATCTGGAATCACAACGTTTTGCCCTACAAATTAATATTTTCATATTTCTCTTAAGATAGCCTTAATGACAAAAAATTGGCGTGGTCTCTAGGTAAATCTCACAGCGCCAAAACACCACGCTATTTCCTGTAAAAGTAAAATCTGTTTAAGAGAGTGCTGACCAATTACTTTAATCATGTGATTATATCGACGGAATCAAGTTTAAACTATTATCATGAGCTCCGGTTATGGTGGAGAGAACTTAGGCTAAAATGCTAAAGTAACGGATATTAATTGTGTAAAGATAGACACAAGCAAGTATTTTGTCACTTTGTTGCCGTTTTCACTTCTTAAAGAGAAAATCACAGCAAGATGACATCTTTATAGCTCAGGTAACCAAACTTATTACCACCACACCTCACTTCGAACAGAATGCGCACTGTCCCTTTAAGACCAGCTTAGAAATCATTAAAAAAAAAATTCTAAAATGTTCCAACACCTGCCACGGTCATGCCTCACCGGTAATGTATTCAGACTGGCAGTCTGTACAGGTTCAGTATGTTCCTCTTGTAGCCACTGCATATTTTCTTCATAGTCAGTAATTTGTGTAATTATCTTGAGATCCAACTAAAGAATCTGTTCGATCGTTATCCCCCCGCGCCTCCAACGCATCATGAGCATGTGTGCCACAAGCAGTGAATGAAACTGAAAAGAGCAAATTAAATTAGATTCAGCAGACGTCAAGGTCATAAAAACAGCTCAACCCTTTGACAGTCATCCTTCAGCTTTTTTTTATTTTTTTTATTATTTTTTTTTATGAGTTTCTCCAAGAGCAATCAATCACAGCCTGACCGTAACTTAGGCTGTCACATAAAAATATTCACTCCACATGACATTTTCATTTCGCCAAATTACATGGAACTAATGGCATTTTCACTTCAAAAGCTAAAGGAGAAAGTTTGGCACATTCGCCGGTCGAGGATTGCTTTTCTTGAAAATAAGAGGGTGAAAAAAAAAAAAAAAAAAAGGATTCTAACCGAACTGGCGAAAGAGCGGCGGTGGGTGGGAATGCCTCCGGTGCATATTGATGCTTCCTGACTGTATGTGAGAGGAAGAAACAGACAGTAATAATGAAAATGTATGAAAATACAAACAAAGCCAACACACCTGCACTGTACAACTTCATGTGTTTTTTTTTTTGTTGTTGTTGTTGTTCAAATTGCTTTCCTTACGATTTATTAATATCATAAGTAACTTCCATCTAAACATATGACTTATTCACACATTGAAAAACCAAACTGGTTCTTTCTCTATTGGCTTCAGGATCAAGATTCTTCCATCCTGTTCTTAAAATTCCTGGTTCTTGACGGCCGACGTACTTTGTCTGCGACTAGTCAGGAATCTGGAGAGCGACGGATGTAAGAGGAGTTCCCAGTAGTTCTGCTCCTCAGTTGTTATAAAGTACGACATTTCTTGGCCAGACAGAGCTCTGTTGCTGTTCTTGTCATGCAGAGTAAAGGAACACATTTCTTCGTTGTTGAGAATCACAAACGACATTTCCTTAAACCCGTGCGACGTCCCAGAGCGATCGAATTGACCCCACATGTTTTTTTCAGTTTTTTTTTTTTTTTCCCCATCTCTCTCTTTCTTTTGTGGTTTCGGGAACTGACAGTCTGACGGGACACTTCATGTACTTTACAATAGAGACATTTTTTACAGTGTAAAGCTGAAAATTCAGTGTAAAAAGCTTTACACTGTAAAAATGTGCACTTTTTACAGTTGAAAATTCAATATAACTAGGGGGGAAAAACGTGATATTCTTTCTATTTTTGTTTCCTGAAGTTAGAGCACTGCCAATAATTAACCCCTAACTCATGGTTTTAAAATGGATACATACATAGAGAAATGAAGAAGACAAACATTTTCTTTGGTAGATTGGGGCCAATGTAGACGAACTCCCAAAACAAACCTTTCCTATTTTATTTTTATATGCTACTATGAAGCTAAAGAGCTATTCTGGATCTCTGGCCTTGTACAAAAAAAAACTTTCGTTTTCCTTTTTTTAAATGTCATTTCTTATTTTGAACTGTGTGTTAGATTTCTTGAGCGTCGGTAATATATTATCTAAAATCTATTTCATGTTCTTTTAACATCATTTTAAGAAAAGAAACCGTCCGCCAGCTTTATTGTCATAAGATAAATATGGGCGACATGTGGGAGGAGAAACTCAGTGTTTGGGTGAGTAATGGACGGACTTAGCTTAATAAAGCTGTAACTCACCAGCCTCGGCTCCGTCGGCGCTCAGCAGCTGTCTGGGAGCGGCGGGAACAAAAAAAACGAAGACAACAACCGACTGGAAGCATTCAAGCAAATAAGTGGAGCAACAATCTGAAAGGAGCCGCCGTCTTTACAGGAAGTACACAAAGACGACCCCGGCCAACATCCTCTCCTTTGTAATGCCTCACATTACAACTTTAAATCAGCCATCTTGTGTTGAATGTTTCTTTTTTTTTTTAACAGCTACCATTAAAATATACTTTCAGGCCAGATTTTAAATGGCTCCTCACAGTTTCCTGAGGTGAGAAGCTTATGCAAAATTCAGCATTTTGTATAACAGTTGTAATCTCGTTGTGAAACAAAAGCCAGTTTGTGGCTGAATGAAGGTTGGCCACATCCACAACATTTAAGCCGTACTTTAAAGAAATGACTTCAGAGCTCTGGGGCGTGAAAACTGTCGGCCTAGTTAAATCAACGCAGCCTTTTTCTGACGTTCTCACCAAGGAGATCATCTGGAAATTTTAGAAATGAAACTGTTAATTAAAAACATCTATCTCGAGAACTTTAAAAGTTATGATGTAATAAAATCCTGTGAAGGTTTCAGTTTTTTCTTTTCAAACTGAAAAATGTTCTTGTTTTTCTATAAAATTCCCAGGATTTTCAACACTTTTAATTTCGGCTTCCTTTATTTTTCCATCTACAATGGGTCCAGTGTGCCATCGTAAAATACAACTATAGCCCACACGTTTCAGATTTTTATCTATGAAAACGTTTTAAAAGTCGTATCGTATTTTTACTCGCACTTCATATTTCTGCTCACTGTGTTGTTGGACAGGCAGATGTGATAAAAGTTTGAATTCACTGAAAATCAACTGTAAAATCTGGCAAAAGTACAGATACATTTAGATTTAACTGCATATAAAACTCAGAAATGTTATGATTAGTTTGAGAAATGTTCAATAAAAACATATAAAATTGAGCTTCAAAAGTTAACATTTTGTAAAACTTCTGGGTTTGTTTGTTTTTTTTTCAACAACAATGGCGGATGGATTAAAAAATGGAGTTAATTTCTCAGATTAATTTCAAAATGTGATTTTTCTTCCAAATTTTAAACTTTACAAACTCAGAAAAGTCATTGTTCTCAGATGTTTTCTGAGATTAATCTCAAAATTTCTTTGTGGATATTTACTTTGTTTTGAATCTAAATCATCTGTCGGCGGTAAGACCCGTAGAAGATCTTTTCCCTGCAAACAGTCTTCTGGAATGCGTCGTTTGCACACTGACAAATTCATCCATTTACATCAGAGAGATTCAAAACTGTGGACATTATTTTATAATTTACTGTAACTCTTTCTCTGCTTAGTCTCCATGCTGCTCGCATCACTGGGTTTTATTTAGGGACATTAAAGTAAAAGGGCAAAAATCTTTTTTTTTTTTTGTTTTCCCTTCCAGTTTAGATTTACGCTGTGGTGTCGAAGTGGTCTAAAAATAAAATACGTCTAAATGTGTGGCTGTTATGTGACGAAATTGTACAAAATTCAATAACTGGGAGTGAAAAGCAGAGTTCTGGTTCCAGACTTGGAACGGGGAGATTGATTATTTGGACTCTGCTGTGATGTCAGCAGCTCACTGATCAGTGCTGACAGCTTGGATGGACCTAAGAAAGTGACAGAGTCGTTGTGGCACAAATTTCAAGTGGAATATTACTGCAGACACCTAGAATGCATGCGCTAAAATATCAACAAAAAAACAAAAAGTGTTTTAGGCTTTATAAAAATGTCTCCTTTTACAGGTAAAAGGAGACAAATTCTCCAAAAACAAAAGTGTCTTAAATAGAGAGTAATGGAGCTTCCCAGGGTCTGTGAGGTTTGAGTGAAACGTCACCCAAATGAAGAATGGCGGCGATATCCAGCTAGAGGACAGCTTCTTCACTCTCCCTGTTTTTCTGAGCTCTATAAATCAAGCCAAGGCTCCTCAGCGATCCTCCCTGTGTCAGGTGACGGCGCCGGCGCTGGGATTTATCATTCCCAGATAAAGGCTCGACCACGTCGGCGCTCACTTTCACGCCCGCCGCGAGAATTTATGGGGCCTCGTGGCGTGGCGCCGACCCGGGTCGCAGCGCGCCAAGCGCACCGCGCCTGTTCATTTCATTTCTGTTGAATAGGGGAAAAAACTAAAGAAATGCCATTCAGATATATAAATCTGAACGGCATTCGGGTTTATTTTTATTTATTTGATTAAAAAACGGAGTTAATCACTCTTCATTTGCTGTAGATCATTTTATTAACACTTTAAAAATGAGGATTAGCGTTAGCATTAGTGCAATAAACATGAAAATACTGTAAAAAATTAAGGCTATTATATAAAACGGTTGTTTTATATTTATATTTATTTATTTATATTTATTTATAAACATGCAAATACAGCATGCAGTTATTTAAAAACACTGCATCGACTACTTTGAAAGCATAAAAGTGACTGTTGCCATCAGGCTTTATAACGCCCAAGTCTGTGCTAATTTATCAATGTTTTATTGGTTATTTATTGGTTAATATATTGCATGTGATTGCTTCTTATTTATTTATTTTTTTGTTTATATCTAGTCATTTTTGAACTCTCACTCTTAGGTATATATGTATTTTACAAACTTTATATTTATTACCTAAGATGGAATAGCTTTACAACAGATAAGCAATTTCCCCTTGCGGATCAATAAAGTATATTCTATTCTATTCTAAAGAAGAAAAATAAATATAAATTGGGCTCATTTCAAATATAAAGGACACAAACGTTAAAAAGGAGAACATTTCTGCAAAAAATACAAAAAAAACCCCAGAGAAATGAGCATAGAGAGAACACAAATCAACAGGAGTCCAAGTACATAAAACCCAGAGGATTAAACCTGAATCCAAACACAGTTCTGCTCCAGCTTCAGTCACACCTATTTAAGGAAAGTAAATAAAAGATACAATTATTGTAAAGTTTTACAACAGGAAAAACATCACAATAAAAGCATTATGAAGCACCACGTCCTTTAACCCTCAAAAATAATCCTTTGCATTTTCACACCTGCTCATTCTAATGAAGAAATAGCTCCACCATGACGGTCTCAAACCTGTGAAATCTGTCTGCGGAAGAGCAGGCTTGATTATTTTTAGATCGTGCCGTTTAGTGAGACACGTCTGCTGGAGACGAAGTGACGAAGGCATCGTGGAGGAAGAGCCACCGGCCATCCTCATTGTCATGTTTGGAGAAGTTAAAAGTTTGTTGGTATTAAATCATTTTGAAAATGTTTTAGTGTTTTATTTTTTCTTCAAATTTTAAGCAGGCAGAAGTCAGCTTCATACTTTGCCCGTCTCCGATTAGCCTCAGTCTCCAGAACCAATCAGGACTTATGCTAAACCAAAAGAATATATATATATATATATATATCAAACATGACATCAAAGAAATTTGACTTTGTAATTTAATGCCTTGAAATTGGCCCTCTGTCTCTTTAAAAAACTTCTGCTCTTTCAGAAACTCTGCCTTCAGGAAGTCATGACAACATGGCTCCTCTGTTATTGTTGACCCTTTAGAGACGTTTTTACCAGCGTTTCACTGAGAAGTAGTTCCTATAATGAGTTCAGCAGATGCAAACTTCCACCAGGTGTTTGCTAATTGCTGCCGGCTAGTCTGAAGGAGCCATGGTACATTACAGGATTTCTCAAACGCACATGAGAGAATCAAAGCCACACCACAGGTATGTTTTCAGTGAAGGATTAACATTATAACATGATGTAAAGCTCAAAAAAGTCGACTTTACGTAATAAACTGTCCCTTTAATGATTGTGGTAAATGTTTTTCATGGGAATCCACGACACACAACCCAACCTGTGTTGTGAACCTCCTTTAACACGAATCCATTTTTCATCTCGTTTTTCTTTCTTACAGTAAAAGATGGCTTCGCCCACTCCCACTGCCTCCTCATCCTCGTCCAGTGTTGCTCTCTGTTCCTTGAAAAGAGTCGTTCCGCGCTCATTAGCCGATATCCTGAGGCACAGCTGTCTATTTTTTGCATGTGCGGCGTCTGTAGTTGACCTCTGGGTGCTTCTCCGCCGGCCCTCGCTCTCCGACAGGCTTCCTGTTCCTCCACCATTCGCCTTCAGGCCCACACCGCAAATCTCTCTCTGATGTTTTCCGTGAACGTCCACTCACAATTTGTCGAATCGTTCCGAGATGCGTCTTCACCAGGCAGCGTCGGTAAATATACGAGGGGAAATTTTGTTTTTTTTTGCTTACCCCACAATAACTGTGTGTTTACCTTTTGGATGGGATCTAATTTGCTCACACATAACGCAATATATGTTCTACATGAGGCAAAGTGGGAAATAAGCTCTGTGTCCTGAGAGCAAAGAACTTTAGATTCAGGTCACATGACTGCCGCCATCTTCTTCTTCTTCTTCTTTTTCTTCTTCTCCTCCACATGTTTGGTCAGCAGAAACGCTTCATTTACTATCCCACTCATGCTGTTTTGACAGTTGGGCTTTTGTTTTCAGCTGACTCAGCTTAATCTCTGCCTCATCAGCTGAGTCATCGAGGCGTCGGAGGACTTGGAATCATCTCCACTGATCAAAGGTTCTTGACCATCAGCAAAAACAGAGACTTTGGCCCGGCTGCAGCAGGCGGACGACGTTTGGAGGGATGAGACGTCTCTAAACTCACACGGACACCTAAATCCAGCTGAGGCACCATCTCCTTGTTTTTGTTTTTTTTTTTTTTGGTTAAATCTCTCTCAGAACTCTGCTTTTTATGACTTACGGTGAAAAAAACAAAGCAGTAATCCGTATTCGGGCATTGCTTCGGGGTATTTCCTGCACCTGCATTCGCTCACAGCAGTGCTACAAAAAGTTTTCCTACCTCCTCAGCTTTTCCACACTTTGCTACTACAGCCACAAACCTCAGTGCGTTTGTGTTTTGAGCGATTTTGGATGTTATCTTGAAGAGGAAGTAAATTTCTTTTTTTTTCAATTTTCAGTGTTTATGAAATCCTTCAACAATGAAACCTACAGTGAAACCAATATTGACAATATCAGTACTGTAAAGTATACAACATTAAATAACAATACAGAGAAGGGCTTGATTTTTAGCATTTTCTCCGCTCAATCCCTCCCAATCGTCCCGTAGGAAGTACATTTCTGACGGATTTTCAAAACCTGTGCAATTGAAAAAAATCTGAAAAGTGTGGAGCAGAGAGCCCTGTTTGCGCTGAAACTCGGAATAGCATGAGATAAATGAGATTGGGATTTTTTTAAAAAAAATTTTTATTTTTTATTTTTTGCTTAAACTTGAAGACATAACCAGCCTGGACTGAGGATTTGTACCTTTTTTGTTTGCTTCTGGTTCTACTTTCATGTTTAATTAACTTGTCCTTCTACATCAACGACTGCAGGCGTTTAAGTTTTCTCAGAGTTGGTTTGATCACTGAGATGATCTGACCTCATCACCAAACCAGAGCAGCATAAATAAACTCTCTGTGGATGAAACTCTGCAGGTTAATTAAGGTAACGGTGAGTTCTGTGCACAGATTTTAAACGCAGAAACATTCGGAGGCGAGCCGACTGTCCTCACCTTCAGGCCCATCCCGCTCCCAAACCCCCCCTTTTTTTTTCTTTTTTTTTCTCAAACTACCCGACTGGTATTTATAGTGGTGTTCCTACGCACCGGCGGCCACAGCAAATGGGAATATATTGGCCTGCGGATGATAAGGGCACACAAAGGGGACGGTGAGTTAGGACGGTGTGAGGAGGGCAGACCTGACTCAGCTGAACGCTCCGGCGGCGATGCAGATCCCAAGAAGCCGGCTAAAAAGCCGCAGCTCCACCTGTGACACGCTCTGTGCCCTCGGAAAAGGAGGGAAAACAGAAAACATGCGCATGGCGTGGAAATTATTCCAACATGCAAAACAGAGTAGAGTAAATATGACTGGCTGTAGAGGCTTTTGCTTCAAGCTTAGTGGAGCATTTTTTCGCCCCCACCAGCACAAGATAGTAATGACGATAAATAATTCCTGAGTCGGGAACGTTTCTCCTCCGGCGATTCTAAAACAGGTAACCGACTCAGCCGATAATCCTTAAAAATGAGGAGATGCTAATACGTATTCATGCATACTAATTCCAGGCTGACAGGGGGGAGAGCTTATTAAATTTCACTCCTTTAAAACTGCCGTGACATTCAGGAGCCTAAATCCCCGTCCTAACCTTGTTAGCTCGTGTAAATAACAACGGCGGCGGCGGCGAGGCGTAACCCTGGCAGAACGAAACAAATGAAGATGTGTTTTGGCATTTCCACCCAGGGAAGAGTCAGTCAAAAAGAAAAAAAACGAATCAGTAAAGAGGAAACAATAAGAGCGTCTCTCTGAGGAGAAGGAAATCATCACAGATTAAACAGTGAAGTCGAGAGAGGAATTCTTAGAAATGCGAGCGGAGCTGTGGAAAGAGAGAACAGAATATAACAAAAAGTAGAGCGTCACGCAAAAGTTTTCACATCATTTGAACTTTTTTACGTTTTGCCGCGTTGCAACCACAAACCTCAGTGTGTTTTGCTGGGATTTTGACCCATTTTTCCCTCATAGAAACAGGTTTTATCCTCTCTCGGATAAAATATATCAGTGCAACGAACTTTTCAGCAAGATGCAGGAGCTAATTGATCTTTGAAAAGTGGCGGGTTATATGTTCCTGGCTGGAGCAGATTTTACGCAGCAAGCTTCAGCATTACTTTCAGCAGTGGAGTCTTGTGCGGTGAGTGTGCATGGTAAAACTTTATTGTTTTTCATGGTAAAACCTTCAGCTTCATGATGCTTCCTGTTCGTTAAAGTTCTCTTACAAACAAGTGAAGTCTTCCTAGAACAGCTGATCTTTAAGGCCTTCTAATAATCTAGATAAATGAAACACAAGTTGACTCTGAAATTGCTTGGATTTTATTTACATCAGAGTACAGAGGGTTAAAGCGTTTATTAGCATAAGAATTGAGGAAACGTTTTCCTCCAACTTCTCCGGTTTGCACCATGTGTGCACGTATCACGACTGTAACCTGACGAGACGTAAACGCTCGACCTTCACAAGACGCTGTAAAGACGGTCAAAAGTTGAGATCGCAGCGTCAGAGCACGGATGTGTCGCCGCCGCTTTGTTCTCTGTGAAACACGGCATCCTGCAGCACAACGACTCTGATGCTGCCTAATAACAAGCTGTAATAATACGATTCAGAATGAGAGGGATTTTCCTCAGGGCGTTTTATAAGTTATGCAAATGTGTGAGAAAATAAAGCAGCGGAGCTTAACGGAGACGGCGCGAGGTCAAGAGCAAGAAGGAAGAGCTGCAGTCGCTGTTTCCCCTCTGATCCTCCAGACGCTGCGCCGCATCTTCTTATGGTGTAAAAACACACCCTGATCACAAAAATTATGTATATTTGCAATTAAAATTTTGGCTTCCCACGGTTTCAAGTGTTCGCTCTCGACAATTTGGGTTCAAATAATTCTCCCGTTTATTGTTTGACCTTTGACCGCTGCGTTGAACATGAGCAGCAAAAGCTGGACAAGAGTCAGGCGATGAAAATGTCCGAGAAATAAAACCGATTTTGTCGTTTTGGATGAGAAGAGCAACTGCCCCGAGCAAATACTAAGGTTAACTCAGAGTTTTGCATTGTTAAAAAAAAAAAATAATAATAATTCTCTGTTTTTCAAAATAACAGCCTTTATCGGGGGAGTGAGATTCAAATTTTATTTGTTAGCAGAAAAACACTTAGATATTTGGAAAACAGCTTCCAGAATTGATTTTTTTAAAAAGTTGAGCCTGATTTTATTTGAAAACAAATACGCTGCTGTAAATGTTTTTCGGTGTGTCTTCTGCTGCAACTTATCAAGATTTCTGAACGCAATGGAAACTGAACATCAGCCTGGAGAATATCACGTTGAGAGCAGCAGCTGTCCAGTTCACATCATGGTGGCTGTGAAAGGTGCACGCAGCCCTGTGAGAATGTCGCTTTATATGATGTAAAGAAGAAAAAAAAAAGAGAGATCTCAACAATTATAATCCAGTAAACTGGATTATTTTCTTGTAATAATCAAGAAAATACTTTAGAAGTGTTTTTGTTTTTCTGGATTTTTAGTTTGTTCATTTGATGCCTGTATTTGTCTTTAGAAGAGACCATTCTAGGCTACTTTAATTTGATCATGTTTATGTATTTCTTGAGTTTTGCAATTTCTTAGCGTTTCTTCTCCCCACTCTCCCTCAGTCTGCCTTCTGCTGTCCCCTCACAGCTGCACCTCATTGTGTAATTAATACCAGCGTTTTACCACCTCTCCTTCAGTCACTCCTTGCTGGATCCTACTGTTACTTAACGATTCCCATTTCTTCCCACCCCTTGTGTTCTCCCTGTTTTGGAAGTTTGTGTTCTGCTGTTTTTTTCATGACATTACTCATCTCAGCCTGTTCTACATTTGTGTCCAATCATCTTACAGTAGGAGCACAAACATTTATTAAGTTGTAGATCTACTGACTTACACATCAGTTTCCTAAAACAAATATCGCACTATTTTGTTTAATTAAAATGATAAAGCTTCTAAATAACAATGTATTATATTTGTGTGATTTTGTATATTGTTAGTAATATTTTTAACTACATTTTACATTTTAGGGTTAGGGTTAGGAAGAAGTTTGCGTAATGTAAAAATTATGATTTCTAGTTATGGACTGGCAAAAAAAAGTCTAAATTTAAAATTTGGTCAGCTGTGATATTTAGTTGTACTTTTTTTTTTAATCTAAAAATCCATTTTTAAAAATCCTCACGTTTCTGAACGTTTGACAATCGCCTGACATATTAAATCTCCTCCTTTTCTCCTCTGAAGCAGTTAATGAAAGTCCCGCTTTTGAAACTGTATGTTGGTGACAGATTTGCAATGTAGGCATCTGCAAAATGAAATGCAATAATTGCTCGACTGCCTCAAGTATTGCCACCGGCTTCGGCTGTTCATAATTCACACACTGTAATTGCATTTTTTTTTTTTTTTTTTTGCGAGGGGCTGGTTTGGCTTTCATTACTCCTGTCGGGGGTTCGTTTGACGTGCTGCCGGAACAGGAAGGGAATTTGTACAAGTCCACAATGAAAAGGCTATTAAGTGTTCAGTGGATTTGATGGGTGTTACACGGTAATGGTGCAAACTGTAGTGGGCACGCTGACAGAGTCATTACCACTGTCCTTGTCCAATAAGATTCGGAATGACAGTTCTGAATCTCGCCCGTATTTCCTTCATGTAATCATGAAGCCTCATAAAGCGCCGCAAACACTGTCGCTTGTTCTAATTAATCCAAAAATATGCAGCTGCACAACACAAATCTTTCATCACAAATACAAAACTGAATCTATTAAGTCCGTCTTGTTTTTTTTTTTTCTAGTTCATGTTACACATTGGAGTCTATTAATTACAGTTTTCTGTGACTGAACAAAATGTCCCTTTTCTCTCTTTGTTTTGCTGAAGGTTGGCCGAACGAACTCGGCATTTAGGCCTAAAGAAAGCCCAGCGGTACAATTTCCTGGGCTCCGCTCCACCGACACCAGCCAACCTCTGTGATTGGTTCATTTTTATTCTTCCTCATTAATTACACCATTGGCATGGTTGGAAGTTCCACAAATTCCTTTTTTTGTTTTTTTGTTATGTTATGTTTTGTTTTTTAATTTCATGGATTTTGTGTTTGAAATGGGTTTGGGTCCAATTGCCCTCAGCGTGGCTGATTTAAGGCACTACTTTAGTGCCTAAAACCCTAATGGTGCGAAGAAGGAAAAAAATCACGAAAATTCAGGACAACCCTGAAAATTTTGATGAGGCTGATTGATTTTTAGCATTCCTCACCAAAGAGGGTTCTGAATAATTTCGGGCTTATCCGCATAAATGTTTACTTTTATTTTTTTTCCACAATGCAGTCAGCAAATTGCCTTAAGTACTCAAGTGTTGACAGCTTTGTAATTAACAAAGCTGCTGTTTTGCTGACACTACTAATTTATGCCAAACATCTGTTGTTTTTTTTTTCTACAATCTGTTCAGTGAAACTAAAATAAATATGCAGGATGAAGAGATTGTAAATACAATATTTTGTCCTTTTCAAACAATATTTAGACTCAGACATAAGAGGTACACTATTTCATCTTAGTCAACTGTATATTTGAGTGCATAGGGCTCAATCGACTGATCGGTTTAAATGTTCAAATGTTAATTGATCACCTCATAATCAATATGAGGTGATTATTTTAAGCATTGTCAATTAATTTGGAAATCAATGAATCATTAACTGGAAGATACAGATTCAAAACATAGAGCATTTGCTGAAAGAGCAGCATAGATAAAGTAATAATTAAGACAAAACTGTTCAAAAAAATATGTACTTTGCATTTAAGGTAAAAAAAAATTGCCTGTAAAAACTTACTGGCAATTACATATATTTTTATTATTATTATTATTATTATTATTTTTCATTTATTTATGTTTCATGGTCATGAAAAGCAGACATATTCAATAAAATGTTTGTTTTTGTATTTAAAACATTTTTTATTTTTTTTTATTTTTATTTACTTCTAATACTGTATTTAAAAAGAGGCTAAATTGGTTTAATGAAAAGTCTGCAAAAATATTTAAGATTAATCGTCTTACTTGGTCTTGTTGCACTGAATGAACTAATTAAAGTTGGGTTGTTTTTAGTTACTAGCTTGTGAAGCAGTTGTTGTGCTGCTCTGGTGCAGCGTTAGCAAATTAATTTGTTATTCAGTTCATTTATGTCTGTGTTTGGACAAAAGAAACATTTTAAGTTAATTGACAGTCTTTCTGTATCGGATCGGCATCGGGCTATACTAAACCTCAGGTATCGTATCGGAAGTGGGGGGAAAAAACAGATCGGAGCATCAATAAGAATATTTAGACTGTTTTCTCACAGTTATTCAGGTTTTCATTGCTATTAAAATCAGTTGATGAGACTCAAACATTAAATCGTGACAAAAAAAGAAAAATGCAAAAGCAGAATAAATCTGTAAAGGGGTCAACACATTTTTCTGTCACAGTATCTTGAGGGTCCACTTGAATCCACCCTGATGGTGGCTCACATTGAGACTAATTCACCAATACAGCGTCTGTGGCTGTTTACTCGAGTGCCGACCTTTCAGCAAATTTCCCAGCTGCCGACTTTAAAAAGCGCTGACTTATTGTGCATTTAGCTGGTATTTAACCACGCCACGTCGAGTATGAACAAACTCCTAATTGCTGCATTATGGCCGGAGGGAGAAAACCCGACATGGAGTCGGAGCTCAGGGCTGCATTGCAGAAGCATCGCGCTGCTGGCAGCACACTCTTCTGACAGAACTCAGAAAGCAACACTTTGTTAATGTTTCTGACAATTACGTCGAGATCCGGCGGATTAATGGCAACTCTCGTGTGTGTGAGACAGAAAATGAATGTCTGGTCGAACGGCCTGTAAAAGGGTTTTCTCTCCAAATCGGCGCTAATTAGAGACTCGGCTGCACATCCATATATTTATACATCCAGAGTTAACTGGAATCTTCGGAAACATAATCCTGAGGGTAAAATTTGCACAGTACATTATAGCTGAAAAAAGCATTCATTTTAAGAAAAGCGCTTTGTAATAACACTGTGACATGGGAATAAATTCATTGTGCAAGAAAATCTGCAAAGTCTGTGAATTTCTGTTCAAGTGTCCTGTCCTTATGATGAGAATAGACTGAGACATTTAATACGCAATCCAACACAAAAACAGATAAATTAGAGAGGGGGAATATAAAAAGGCTGAAAGGACACAAAGGTGGATATGGTGTTAAATATTTAAATAGTATGTAACTATATTTGTTAAAATCATGACTAAGATATGTGAAAAAACTGACCTCCTCTGCTATCTTCCAGGGCTAACCAGAAGCAACCAATCAGAGCCAGGAGGCGGGTCTTAGCGCTGCCAATCTCTCATGTACACACTGCTCACATTCCCCGCTCCTTCTCTCTGCTGTGTTACTGCTTCTTCCTGGTAGCACAGCCTGCTGTGAATGCTAATTCTAGTTATTGTTTATGCGTCGTCATTGACGATCGTGAGCATAAACAATTGTTTATGCTCGAGCATAAACAATTGCATAAATCCCGAGCATAAACAATTGTTCCGTGACTTTAAGTTGTTTCTCCACCATTAGCACGTTTAGCAGTGAGTGCATTAGTTTGACTGACGGCGCTAAGCCCCGCCTCCTGCCTCCGACTGGTTGGCTTTGACGCATTTCTTCAGGCAGCGACAGCAGCTCAGGGAGGAGCTGGAGGAGATTGAACTTTTCACAGATTATCTGTCTCATAACATAACGTCACGACATGGTGGAAGCTTAAATAAATATATATAATTCAAAAAAAGTTTTTGTAAAAGTTTCCGGCTGCAGCTCTAAGCATTCAGTCACCTTTAGAAGAACTTGAGTTGTTAATATTTGACCACAATGTCTGGCTAAATGGCAGCAGTGTCTCTGCAGCTGAGGACATAAACTGGGTGATATTTGAAACTTTAATTTTCGCCCTCCCTTATAATATCAATATTTCTCTTTTTAAGGATTTTTTTTTGGTTTCTGGCTCTACTGGCTTTTATTTAATAGCAACACAACAAGAAAAGTGGGTTGGGAGAGTGGAGACAGACGTACAACAAAGATCAATAAGTCAAACGGTAGATCCTCCAAACTCATGGCTGACGTTAACCAGGACCGTCACAATCACAGACTGTGATCAATTGTCCCAAAAATTACTGCGATAAGCGATAATATTGTTGTGAGATCATGTTCAAGTAATATAACAATGATGGCATGACAGTGCAAGTTTGACAAAATGTAACTTGGTACACAACGCTCCACACTGGACCTGGACGACATTCTAAATATCCAAAATAAAACACATCAAGCAAAAACGATAAATCTAAAGGAAATAAAAACCGAGACACTTTATGAATGATGTGCCCTTCAAATGATATTAAATAATCAGACTGGAAATTATTGAAATCATCTTAATTGATTAATTCCTGATTCATGCTTGCTTTGTCAAGCCTCTTTGGCTAACTACCAGGAAATAAATGGTCTGATAATAATTTACCGTCTTCTGTGGGTTGAGTTTTCCCTTCTTTGCATCCAGTAGTTTCTACTTGAACCTTTGGCACCGTTCCAATTTGCAGCTTGTGAAATCTGGCGAATCAGAGGCAAAGACTCGTGTCGCCGAGTCGCTCACACTTCCAAACAACTCGGACTCTCTGATCCCGAACAGCAGAGTCTCAGACTCCTCATTATGCAGAAACAGCTGGAAGTCGCCTCCGTTCCAAACGTTTTTTGTTAAAAAAAAACAAACAAACAAACAAAAAAAAACACATCCCAGCAGCTGTAAACAATGACCTCTTAGTTTGTGTGAAAATCCAATGGATAATGACCCCATTATGCTGGGAAGCGGGCAGGCGGCAAAGAGGAGCCGACCGGGTCGTTTGAACACCAGCAACATGATTGGACTCAACAAGCTGAGTATCGATGCAGAACGGCCGGATATCCTGCCAACCTTGACGTTAGCGAGCAAACATCGATGTAACGTTCAAGTCCTGAACTGAAGAGGAATCGCCGTCCAACTACATTAAATATTAAAGGCATTGCGCACACCGTTAAGGGACGGCTGTGCTCCAGCCGTAACTTTTCTCCGTTCTTCGTGGTGCTTTTTGTAAAACAGACGTTTTGTTCTGTTCATTCCTGTTGATATTGATATGAATTATGTGTTACACACAGTGCCTGAAAAAAAGCTCCAAAATGTTTTCTTGCAGAGAGTATTCGTCTGCTTTGATATTTTATGCTTTTTATTGGTAGAACTTGATCGTGATCAGTCAAATTTTACTCTGACAGAAAAAAAAAAAAAAAACACTCTTTAATGCCAAAGTGACATTCCTCAAAGGCGGAGCTATACCCATTCAGCCGTGTGTTTTTCACAGCTGAATGGTTGCCATGGGAGATTAAAGGATTTCTCAGACATGAATGAAAGAATCAAAGCAACTGAAGGAATAACATGATGTAAAGCTAAAGCTGTTTTCTGCTCTCAAATGAATTTGTTTTTTTTTTGTTTTTTTTGTGGAATTACATTTTATTTATAATAACTTTCCTCTGGCTCTTTTCCTCGTCTTGTAACTAAACAGATCTCGTCTCTTCGTCTGAATAAAACCCTGGCGTTGAACCTCGGCGTTCCCCAGCTGTAATTCCAACAAGGCTCTTATCTAAAAATCAGCCGTCCATTTGTCACGGCGAGGCCCTGACCTCTGTCGGCGCGCTACACAAAGACCGCTTTCACGACCAAGGTCAAGCCAGACAGGATGAATAAATCAGTCAGGTGTCACAAACATCAGCAGTCGCCTCCGTCTCCTCACAGAGGGTTAGCTCTGGCCACGGCGGGGAAACGCAAAGAGAAACGCCCCGATGATCCTCATCTAATTTTAACCGCCCACAAAATGATTTTAATGAAAATAAAAGAAACATTTGCCAGTTTTAGACGCTTTACATTCGAGTACATCGCAGATCCAAAAGGTAAACAAATGATTTTTTTGGGTGTTTGCTGTATTGAAAGAAAGACATCCAGATTTCTAATTCTTGACTGGACAAATTTAATCTCAGTTATAAGAACAGGATTTGGGTCACTTTGTTTTGAAAATGCTTGAAATTGAATAAATGAAATAAAGGTTGATTTGGGTGAAGCAAAGTTTCAGTCAAAGTATATTAGTAGATGTGGTTCTGCTTGTTATAAAAGCTTGATTTCTGTTGTACTTAACTAGTATTTTAAGCCACCAGGCTCTTTCCTAAACCCGTCTTTATCCTTTTGGTTTGGCTGTTCCTGGGCCGTCATTAACAGGCTGTTCATGCATCCGTTTCCTCCTCCTTCTCCTCTTCTTCTTCTTCTTTTTCTTCTTCTTCCTGTCAGACATTTAAATCCAACCCATCACCTGTAGCCTCCCCAAACTCTGTGAGCTGCTTCCTGTCTGCTCTCCTCCAGGCTCCTGAAATCAGAGTAATTATTTAGCACAAGCGCTGTGACCTCACACACACACGCACACGCACGCACACGCACACACACACACAGCAAGACGCTTGATTTCAAGGTGTAAAGGTTCATAATTATGTTTGCTGGCTTTCTCAAAGAGCTGCTCTGTTTACACACACACACACACACACTATCCAGCTTTAATATTTCACTACTCATCTGTCTGAGTATCTTTTAGCGTGCAGCAGACAGTTGTGTGAAGGTCAACTCTGTTTCTCAGTATGTGGAGTGAATGCTGTGCGTAGGTGATCGCTTTAAAATAATAAAAGGGGAAAAAAACACTTTAATGACTTGGAGAAAAAAAAAAAGATTTCTGGGTAAAAAAAGAAAGCAGACAATCGTTTTTCTCAGAACTTCTCTTGTACCGAATTGGTTACAGTGTCGACGCACCTTGAACTCTCTCGCATCCTGTCGCATTATAACCCAAACATTTCAGTGCTTTTTATGAGGATTGGACTTGATGCACTGTAAAAACACAAAGAGCATTTTTAGTCTGGTTTCTAGTGCAAATATCTTGCTACAGTAGAAGTAAGAAAAAACTCACCTACAAGCAACTTTTCAGCAAGACATAAGAGCTCGTTTGAAGTCAGTAATTCCTTAATATTGTTGAAAAACATCAACTCCCATCGGCAGATTATTTCATTTATAACAAGGGGAAAAATGTCTTGTTGTACGTGAAATAGTCTGACAGGGAAACTAGAACTTTTTTATTCATGTTGGAGGAATTATTGAAGTAATGTTGGAGGCTGTGTTCATAGGTTTAAGGTGACGCAACCAAAATGAATTATTTATCAGGATAATAAAAACTGAATGGAGGAAACATTTTTGTTGACTGGAATAAATAAAAACTGCGATATATGAGGGGGAAAAAAACTATAACTTATTTATAAAACTAACTGAAACATACTGACATTATAGGTGCAATGTCCTCCCTTTTCTTGTTTATGAATCTATTTATTAGCTTTTCGAACTGATGTGAAATTCTTTGTGATTTTTTCCCCCACACAGGCTGTTTTACGTCAGCCGTCGGAATACAAAAGTTTTAAAGAAAACTCCTGAGTCGTTTGTTCACCAACAATTGGCATCTTCTGTTAAGAATTCATTACCTGATCCAGAACCACAATACGATACTTTGACCTTTTTTTTAAAAAAATTCTGCACCTAGAAAAATGTACTGAATTCTGAAAAAATCCTAACCCTATGACAACAGCTAATAGGAACTAAAACTAAGCAATATCTAACTAATAAAAACCAGCTAAACCTAACTGAATTAGACAAACTGAAAGTCACAATGAAATAAAACTGAACTATAATGAAAAACCCAAAAGTATTAGGACTTCTCAGAAGATGTAAAGCTGCAATGTGAGCCTGAGTCATACCAAACTAAAAAAGACGTTACTGTGTCGTTCTGTAACTCTTGTTAGGATTCAGAAGAGCCGGATCCTCATTCAGGCTGCAATTATCACCTTTTTATGTGTGTATTTCCCTCCTGCTACACAATAGTACAGTCTATCACACAGTCTATTGTACACACTCTAATAATATACATTCAAGTTTGTTGCTATTATGTAAAAAGAAAAAAAGTGTAAACATTGTGAATACTTCAGGAAAGTGCTGTAAAATTGAGATTCCTCAGGTGGGTTGCCAGGTTCATGATCACGACTGTTAAATGTTTTGATTAGAGTGAAAAAAGTGACTTTGCTTATGATAAAAGACTATATAAACTATTTTTGTTTAATTAGAACCACAGTACAAAAGATGCTTTTAATAGAAACTGTGAAAAAGATAAAAAATAAAAATCTGGTCCAAGGTCAGTTCCTCGTCCCTCCTCTGTTTCTGTTTGAACTGTTTGTGTTTGTCGACGGCTTTATGCTGCTTTCACACCAAGACTTTCTCAACAGTTTCTTTCTCGCTTTTCTTCACGGCTCGAGTTCTCTGCATAGGAAGTGTTGATGCGGCTGGGAAAACCCCCCCAACAAAAACAGCGAAGTGACGGAGTTTAACTCAGAGGACAGAGAGGACGGTTCGCTCTGCTGCTTCCGACGCGTCAACAGCAGCGCATAGCTACTTTATCCACAAACAGATGACGACAGATGAACAGATAACCCCTAAAAAAGAAGAAGAAGAATTTGAGTTTTCACATGGAAACCCTCTAAAATAGTTCAGATTCAAACTGAGAAGCGTCGTTCCAAAAGCTGAGAAAATCAAAGTGTTTCTCTAAATTTCTCGTTTTCTAACTTGGGTCTAAATTCATTTCCCAGAGCCGAGAATGAGCTTGTTAATGTTTCTACAACATAAGAAAAAAAAAGAAAGAGTTTCAGTGTCTTTCGCTAACATTGATCTATTTGGAAAATTGAACAAATCCAAAATGAAACCAGCAGGTTATTCAAGCAAGATTAAAATGAATCTAAACTCATTTTCCTATTTATTCATTTTAGAAAGGTGAATCATTAACCCTCTGATGCCTGAGTGACTGACGATACAGTCTTCTGTGACTGGGTCTTACAATCAATGTGTTTTTATGCTACTTTTGTCATTTTGATTCAAAATAATGTTTTGTATAATACTTTCTACTGTGTTTTATTTCACACAAAAATTATTTTGTGTTTGAAATATTTTCATTTTTCACTTTTTAAAATGTTTTAGAAAAATTTCTGGAACATTTCAAAAACAGCAATGATGGACAATGTCAACATCCATTATGTGTGTGTGCGTGCGGGCGTGTGCGTGTGTGTGTGTCGTGTGTGTGGGCATGAGGAGGGAGTGCGAAAGAGCACATTTCTTGAAACTAGCTACATAATATTTGTATGCAGGACTTCTTACTGTGTAAAATATTATTATTCAGGGGTGACAACTAGGAGTCAGTGTGTCTGTAAAAAATGTTTTTTCTGACAGTCACAGTTGCGGGTCATTTTTGACCCACTCATGGAAGAAAGTAGTAGTGATATTAAACATGCTATTTCTTAAAATGTATGAAAGGTTAATAAAAAATTTGAATTGCATGATATCAGCAACATATTTTTTGAGGAATACCCGCAATATGAAGTGATGAAAACTTTTCATTACAGAGATATTGCAAAAAGATGACCTCACCGGGTCAAAAAAGGACCCACTTACGCATCAGAGGGTTAAAAAAGAATTTATTTATTTTTTTTAGAAAATCCACCAGACAAACCATTTTTATTTGGGCTTTTTGAAATGTAGATTTGCTTCAGTTTCAGCTGATAGATCGAAACAAATCAGTGCATAGTTGTGAAATTAAATGAAAATATTGTTTTGCAGCCAAAAATCCAAAGTGAACTCTGGTGCGGTTGGAATGTGAATGCCAAGTGGACCGGAGATACTCACAAGAGCCCGAAGCGGGCTACAGCGCAGGGCATGCTGGGTAAATAACAAAAACAAACGTTAGCGCTAGCGGGAGCATTGGCTCTTAGCGTTTCACCGACATCCTACTAATCCTAATCGCTAAAATCTGATGCGACTCCATTTTTGTTGGCATTTTGTCAAGAAGGAAGTCGCACTTCATGTCTTCTTCAGAGGTTTTTCTTTAGGGTTGCAAAAGATTAGACTGTAAAGTGTGTTTTTATTTACATACATTTACATATAGATGAATGTATTGTTTGTTATATTTTTATATCAGTAATCATTAGCTCTACATTTTGTCTTGTTCAATTAAACGTCAACCTCGTCGTTTGTAGAGTCAGACGTCATTAAATGAACGCTCATCTAAAACGTACATGAAGCTCACGTGATGTTTGACTCTCGCTAGCAGACCTTGAAGTCGAGCAGCGACTTTAATTATAACTATTTAAATTATTGATCTCGGTTCAAGTGGAGGCCGGCAGGAGCTCGGGTTGTAAAAACAGGAAGTGAGGTTCATCTCTCCGCGTGTCGGCGCTCGGCCAACTGCGTCTGATTTGTCTCGATGCGTCCGTCCAGTCGCTGCTCGCATTTGAAGAAAATTATTGAGCAAGTTGGATAATAATAATAACAACAACAACAAAAACATCGTCCAGTGAGCTGCCTCGGTCATCTCTAGTTGTGATATTGTGTCCGTGTCAGGAGACCGCCGCCTCCTCCGCATCCGCGACGCCCTAAAAATAGCTCCGACTCGCAACCAAACGCTCACAACGCCGTGCGTGTGAAAAATCTGCGGGACTGCTCTGGGTGATAGTTGGAGATATAGAGGCAATTACACAGTAATAGATTCAATCTCAGGCCAAGAGAAACATAATTGGAGAGGGAGTTCTAGCCTAAGGGTCAGAATATTGTATACTGCGGCTGTGATTATAGGCACTTGGCGGAGGGAACGGCACCGTTACCAATTTAAAATCAACATATGAATGGCTGATGTTAAATACATCGCTTCAGATCGCCGCCGTTCTGTTTATCCTTGTCAGAATCCAAGCGGCTCCTTTTGTTTTCCTGCTGGCTGCTTGGATAGAAATAATAATAATAATAATAATAATGAAAAAAACACAGATCAGTTCCCACTCTCATGTTGCATTTGAACAAAATGCTAATGTAAAGCAGACGTTTGGTGGATTTTAATTGTTGCCTGCCAAGTGTTTGACTGATTCTGTTGTCCAGAGGTCCTTTTATGAAATACCAAGAAAATCCCTGACGGCTCCGGCTAACGCTCTCCGAAAAGGCTGGAGAAATCCATCAGCGGCGTGTTTTCACTGCTTTATACACGACTGGGATGAACGAGGACTAACGTCAGAGACCAGCGGATGTTCGATCTTGTTAAAGAGTTTGTGGTCAAACGACTGCAACTTGGTGACGTTCTCCAAAATTCTGCCGCCGCCGTGAAATCGAGCTGGGAAACGGACACAAGCAAAACGGGAGGAGAGGTTATGACCGGCCTCCGACTCCCTATCCCTGCTGGGAATCGTGAAAATCTTTTCCTTACAATTCTTTGAGAGCTGCGCTGCAGCGACTCTCCAAACAAAAACTCAACATTTGACTCTCAGTATTTCCTCCAGATAGCGCAACATTTTGATATTTGCTGAAAATACACTGAAAAATCACTCAGCAACATGAGAAAATCCTCATTAATAACATTTTTTATAGTCATTGGTGTGATTAGTTAGTTAAAATGGATTAAGATTAAAATCCTAATGAATCTCATTTATTTATTTGTACTATGAATGTTCTCTTAAAGGGACAGTATCGCATATTTTCTAGGTACAAATTGCCATTTTATAACACAGTCAAGTTACTATGTTTACTTCAGTTCTCATAAAAACTGCTGGATATATAAAATATGGCTTTAAAGAATTTTGACGTTGTAATTCAACACCTTGAAATTGGGCCTCTGCCTCTTTAAGAAACTCCTGCTCGTTCTGAAACTCCGCCCTCAGGAAGTCATCACTACAAGCCTCCTCAATTAACCCTTTAACTGCGTTTTTATGAGAAGTAGCTCGTATAATAAGCTAAGGCGTTTGCTAATTGCTGTGGGCTAGTCTGAAGGAGCAGAGTGGGGGAGTCACTTGGGAGGAATGTGCAGCTTTGAGGAGGAGCTTCATCTCCAAAGGCAGGGTGTGAGATCCACCCAGGTGTTTTGTGCAGCTGAGTGGTTTCCATAGAGATTAAAGGATTTCTCAGACATTCTTGAAAGTATCAAAGCAACACTCCATCTATGTTTTTGATGAGGAAATAACATTAAAACACCACATGAAGCTAAAACAAATGTGACTATACATAATACAGCCCCTTTAAGAAGACACACAGCGTGCCATACAGATGACCACTTTACATGTTGGAGTATGAGGAGGCGTCAACTTGTACTTGTCCACACAACATTGTCACAGGGCTAGCATGAAGGTACCACCGCAGGACTCCGGTATCCCAGAATTCCCTGCAGTGTCTAGAGGGATGGATGTTACAGATTGCAGTCTAAACCAGATGGGTTTTGTTTTCGTTTGAAGCCGTTATTCCTTACAGCCATGCGGTAAAACCCAGGCAGGCCTGATAGCCGGCGCACACACACATCCAAGCCACGAGTGGCCGACATTAGCTGTCGTGATTGGCCGGCAGCAGGACGGCTGGAGTTACATCAGAACCCGCTGAGAATCTCAATGTGTCACTAATACTGAACATGTGTTTGGGTTGACTCTAACCTCTACCCTGTGTTCGCTGAACACAGTTAAAGCCAGAAGGAAAAAATCCTTACCAACAGTTCCAATCTTCAGCTTCGTTCGCCACAGAAAGCCTCTAAAACACTTGACTAGTGTGGACTGAAAGGAGAAGGTTTATGTGTGAAAACTTGAGTTCATGTATTTATTTGATTGGTAGTTACAATGCTGTGGTATAAGCCAGCATTTTCAACCCAGTGGGGGGTTTCTCTGAGGATTTTATCTGGAAATTAAGATTTAAGAACCTTTAAAAGAGCCACAGCGCTGTTAGATCTTCAAAGATAAGAAACCCACAGCCACGTGTCCTGCATTAAGTTTTAAATTGCTCTTATTAGGCTATTAATTTATTTTGAATATGTATTAGGTTGGCTACAAATTGTATGCCAGCCAAGCAAACAGTGCATTACAGCAGTGATAAAATGTTATATCACTGCATTTTATCATCATGTTCTCCCCACATTGGTGTTTTCTCTCTGCTGTCCTCCCACAGCCAACAAACAGGCATGTTGGGCTAATTGGGAGATTATAAATTCTTGTTGGGTGCGTGTGTGTGTGTGTGTGGGTTTGCAGGACCTTCGGTTCGTAGGTACCGGTGACCGGTCCAGGCTTCACGCCAACTGAGAATGGAGACTGGATGGAGGGTAAAAGCTCCGTCCTGATCTGGAATATCTAACCAATAAATATTGACAGTATGTTTGTTTGTCAGCAGATTTTAGAATAGAATAGAGTATGCAGTAGTTTTTACTTTCATTGCCCTGGGAGGTGTCGAGTTTTGAAAGTGTGCGTGCGTATTCCTTCCAGGGCGATGCGACTTGGAATGAAAACGTTTCCTTTGTGGCTGTAAAATCTCCTTGAGGTTTGTTGGAACTCCAGAGAATACAGATGGAAACTGTAGTTTTCTGAATGCTGTGGAAACTTCCTGGAGGGGACCTTGGGTTACAGATATGTTTCCATATCTGGGATCAGCCTTAAAAACAGTTAAAAAAAACAAACATTCGTCATAACAGAGACATTTTGAACGATGTCAACTTTGTATTAAAAGTGTCATGATTTACCGAATGACAGTTTATGATCACAGTCATAAATATTCATAAAGACTCCTTCATGTTAATGACAGGTGTTATTACATGCTTATGACGGTGTCATGACAGTCTTATTCACAACCCTTCAAATGAAGTTTTACCACATTTATTTTCAGAATTCCAGTTTTATGGCCAATGGAAACGCAGCTGGTGACATTTGGTGATCAGGATGTTCTTCACATTGAACTCTTTTTAATTCTGCATCAGAAATTCAGAAGTCGTCACCGTTCATCTTTTGCCAAATAAAACCTTTGGACTAAATGTGACTTACATTTAGTAATGGACTAAATAGGCCATTATTTTTTGGAAGGTGACAAAGTTTTGTATTCTGTTGTTCGAATAACTATGCAGTTGTTAAAATACATTAAATTGCTCACTTCCTGTGCAGACTGCAGGACACCAGGGACTTAAAAGTGCCTCGCTGTTATAAACATGCTTCTTCCTTGTTGGTACCGTCTCATTGGAAACAAACAACACGCTCAAATTAACGTTCATTTGACTCTCGATAATTTAGTTACTTGAAGTCTCGAATATATTCCACAATGTGGTGTAGTTTATTTTTAAGATATACATGATTTCAGGGACAAACAAGAGTATTTGAACATGGTCTTTAACCAATGAGCGTGTGTACAGTAATGATACCCAGTGCGGTTGTCTGTCTGTCTGTCTGTCTAGATAGAGATAAATGGCCAGTGTTGCTTAGTGAGGGGTGAGAGAGGGAGGGATTGGGCAGCGAACTGTGTTTCATAAGGAGCTCAGCTGTTAGCATTTACCTTAATTGTCTTGTAATCAGCTGGTTTGTGAGAGAAGAACCGTAAAGATGGTGAGAGGTCTCCTGCTGCGTTGCACCTGGACCCCGACCTGGGGCATGTAAAATATCCACCCCAACTCAAGCTATAGAAAAACAAACTTGAGTCATGATTGCACTGTCTGAACAAAATTATTCTCATTATTTTTTTAATTAAGCATGACCTGAACCAAGTCCTTTGTCCTGAGTGGGCCGGGCCACCGGGAAACGTCGCAGTGCTCCAGATGACAAGTCGGTTCTGCCTGAGGCAACATGCCAGCAGCAGGAACCGTACAGATTGAAATTCTGAAGACAAACAAGCTTAATGTAAATATGGCAATTTCAAAAAAATTCATATTCTTCATTGAAAGGTTTTTGTGTTAGGATAAGCTGGTTTTTCTAAATAGTTGTAGTTTGCAAAACTGCAGCGGAAGCAAAGTTTTGCGTTGTGCGAAACAGTCAGACGTTGAGGTCTGACTGTCGATTAAAAAAAAAAATTAAAGCAAACGGTAGGCCAATATGATTTCAATCAAAAGTACAAGACACCAAACACACATCATTGTTTTTTTTTTTGAGTTTTTTTGCTTAATTGAGGATTAAGCGATCCTCAATTAAGAGCTCTGAAAGCATCACGCAGTTCATAAAAAGTTGTGTCGTTTGAACGTGTTGAATCCATCGCTCTACTGTAAAATCACAGCTTCAACGTCCGATGAGACGCCAACGTTCCTAGCGCCACGGCTGAATAATGGGGCTGTTTACATCTGCTGCCACCATGATTTTTAAAGACTTATCACGAGAACAAGTTCTTTCACTTGTTATTTTAATTTCATTTATTTAACACACAAAAGCTTAATTGTGGGTTGTTGTTTTTTTTGACAGAACATAGACAAAGATTTGTGGACATTTGGAGTGGAAACAGAGCGACTGTTGTGCAAAGCGCATCTGAAACTTCCTTACTGGTATAAAGGCGACGAGGAAAACTGAATTCATAAAAACTAAATCAGAGTTTAAGTCAAGGTGCCCACGTGTAGAGAGAGATGTTTTCATTCAGCCATCACGTGACGTATTATCAAATTATTTTGAATTCTTTACTGTTTTTTCAGAGTGGCCTGCTTATGCAATACACTTCAGTAGTAAAATTAAACAATCAAGTATGCATGTCATGAGCAAACTATACACACGATCCCAGTAAAATTTGGTTTTATATATTCACAAGTTGCAGAGAAGCCACACATTTGCTGTAGTCATAAAGGAAGGATCTCTCTGCCTGGATGTTTGACCAGCCCTCATATCAGCATCAGTGGAGTTTATCTAAACCGCTTGGTTTCTTCACATGGAGCCGTTTTCTAGAGTTTTCTAAAGTCTCTGGCACAACTTCACCTTCTTCTATCTAAGTTATTTCTCAAAATATTTGGATGTAGGACGTATTTGTACCTGGATGTCTAACTTTGACCACTTGGATTGACAGAAAAATACCAAGAAATTCAAAATTGTGGACACAGATTTTGCATAATACCCATTTTCTCCTCAAATTGGTGCTCTTTAAATAAAAGAACGCATCGCATCAAGTATCGGCAACTTCTTAGGATTTATGTACTTCGGACCTTAGTTAACACTGAAACTCCTGAGCCACTCTTGAAACCCCGTCTCGAATGACAGATGAGATTGTCGATGCTAAAAATGTAAGGCTGGAAATATACATGGCTTGGCGAGCGGCGGTGCAGCATGCGAGTGGGCGTTAATCCTTGACAGGTTATATTTTACTCCTCTGTCCTCTTGTTTTATCAACATTCTCAAGACAGGCGCGTGAACCCGACGCTTTGTTTCCACAAAGTGTCAGACGGCCGAGATGAAATCTGCAGCTAATTACGTCCGGCGGCGGCAGCGGCGGCGCTCTGACAGAGCCTGTCCGCCCCAAACCAAAGAAGCGCCGCGATCTCTGACATCTGCTGGAAAGTCCGTGCAATTCCGCCGCCGCTCCTGTGAGACGCACTCCATCGGTCCCAAAGAGACGGGCAGGAGGTCGGGCGTCAAGGGAGGTTGAGGAGGCTACCTAGACAGAGTTAAAAGAAGAAAAGAAAAAGAAAGTCCTGCTGTTGATTAGAAGGATGAACTTCAGCTGAGACTCTGACAGGGTTTGCTCTGAACTGGTTTAACAACATTCTCCAGTGCTGGTGCTGCTAACGGATATCTTTGTTGTAGGATACGTTTGATTACGTCACTTCCAGATGGATTCCATTTGATATCTTACAAGGATGTACTTACAGGTCCTCATGACGCAGTCTAATAAAGGCGGTGGTTGCTATAGGTAACAGCACAGCAAGGTGGATGAAAACAAACAGAGAACTTGTATTTGTTTGATGTTCTTGTTTCTTCACTTGTGTTATAGGTTGAAAAGCTTTTTATAACCTGTGAATATATAAGAAAACCAAAACTTAAGAGATTACCAATGGGCCAAGCTAAAAGAGGAAACTACTTTCTGAAGAAAAGAAGCACAAAGGTTGGCTAATGGCTAAACGTTATGGTGATAAAGTGCCCAACACTTCCAACTGTCTAAAAGATGTATTGATAATTTTGTACACTACTTAAAAGATCTCTCAAAGTTTGACACTTAATAAGATTAAGCGCCCCGTGTTACACATAATTTAGGATTGCTAAAATATCTGTACAAGTAAAATGCCACAAAATCATGATTTTTTTTTTTTTTCATCATTTTGGTACCTTGTTTCATAATTGGTAGAATTAACCTTTTAGCGTTTATGACAAAGGTGGGCGATATAGATTTGGAATTTTATTGTAATAGTTTGTGCTAGTATTGTGATAATAAGAATTAGGATTTTATTTTTTTAAATTCTACCTTGAATTAGCTGTTTTTTTAAGGTAACTATGGCTGTGAAGTCTAAATCTAATGATGGTGATTGTGGTTGGATGAATTTTTGATACACTGACAATATCTAAGTTCTTCATCCGGGACTGCGTTTACAAATGTTTATCTTTCTTTTTATTTTGTTTTTGGAGTAATGACTTCCTCCTTTAATTTAAATGTTTGAACAGATGAACCTGGGATCGTAAATATGAGATTTTTAACATGACCCTGTTAGGCTTAGTTTTAATAGACATACATTTTCTTCCTAAACATTATGCATACAAAAATTGTCCAAATGCTCTTTGACTCAAACTATGTTTCCACTAATCATATAATTTTGCAATTTGACATTTCGAAAATAAATTTGCCTTTTGGAAACATGCTAATTTCGAAAAAACAAACATGTTTATTGATGACAAGTTTTAGCGCTGAGATGAGGCAGATTTCAAAATGCGAAGTTACCGAGATCGGTTGAAAAGTGGAAACACTTTTTTTTGCATCACACACGTCACATGATCAACAGCCGGACTTTGCTTCTGACTCAAACCACGAAGAAGACAACAACAGGAAGTGGTTGGAGAATCGTGTTGCAGAATGTTTTTGATGACTTATCGTGTGAACAAACTTATTTAAATGTGATTTTAATTTTGTTTCTTCTTTAATGGAATTGCAAAATTGTGTGGGGTTTTCAGAACACTGACAAAGTTTTGCATACATTTGTAACGTGCCTAGTGTGGAGTAGTGACTGCAACACACACGCACGCACACGCCCACACACTCCTGTGGGTATTCCACTCAGGATATCTCCAGTGAGTAAATTACAGACGTCTGTAAACACATTCAGCTCAGTTGTTGCCCTGCAAGTCTCAATTATGAACTTTAATCCTAATCAACTGCAAGTTTACAAGCTTAAATCAATTACATTCATTCTGCCTTTCAAAATTCAATTTTGTAATGATTACAGTAATAAGCCATCAGTCTAACAAGGCTTGGAGTAATGAACCTGATTACTATAAACACAAGAAATATGTGCATAAAGCAGCAGGAGAGACGCAGTGGCAGACGGCTTAGAGTGGAAGAATCGGGTTGTTCTCACTTAATGGACTTCTACACGATAAAACTTTCTTTTGATAACTTTCTGTGCCCAGGAAGTTGCTTCTCTCTTCATAAATATTCACGAGAAGCTTCACTGATCCTTCATGCTGGTATCTGTTAACTGTATGATGGGCTCAAATATTTGGCTGTGGAGTATTGTAAGGCTGAATGAATACAAAAGAGATGCTGTGATCTTTCGGGAGAACGTTCCTTCTACGTCGGATGACCTTCGGTTGGTTTACCGTCTGAGGGGAGTTTTTTTCCCCACAGCGTCCGTTCATGTCAGTTGTTGGTATTTATGCATCCAGGTGCAAATAAAGTACAGAATTTGTGTGCGTTATGCTAATCTGCTGCTGCAGTAGAAATCTCATACTGGAAAAGGTGGAAATATTTAATTGAAAGCGCACAGAAAATGGCATTAAGAAATCAGCAGTGCACTTACAGGCTCCCTGTTAGTGGTTTGTAAAAGCTCACCTTTTTTTAAAATCATTTTCACAAGGTTTGAGACTTAAATAGAGGTATGATTCTCTCTGCAGAATATTTTAAGAGATCACGCAGAATTGTGGTTGCTCGATTCTCCTCGGCTCAACCCAAGATTTTTGCTTGGGTTGGGATACAGTAAAGATGTAACGTTTCTTTACTGTAACTTTGCATCTGCTGTCTGATGAAACATGCAGAAGTACCCAATGAAAAGCCACTTTTCAAGATTTGTATAAAGAGTTCATTATGGTCTGGACTCAATGGTTCCCAAGGCCTTTGGAAGAGAATCAGGCCTGCGGCAACACATATCTTCTATTACCAGTGAACATGAGGTACGTTTTGCATATTCAACTCAAACCCACCCAAAGCACTGTGAGAAGAAAGAGAAATCTTACTGACTGAAGCACGTGGCTCCAAATAAAGCCCCAGGAGTTTGGAAAATGTGTGTTTGAGATGGTAGGACCAGAGAGACTTTGACTTGGCAGTCTTCAATAACGGGTTGGGATGTAGACGGTGTCTAGGGTTTGTTGTTTTGCATCTGGCATCTTTTTAAATCTGGTTTCACTAAGAGTTTTTATTCCCTTGTTTATTGAAACACTTTGTGTTTGTTTTAATCTTGAAAGGTGCTCGGGGAATAACGTCAGTGTTTCTATTAGCCTTAAAATTGAGCAAATTGGAATTGACAACACATATTAACTTAATGGAAACACACCGCATCAATATAGATGTATCTCACCAAACTTGAATGGAAAATGTATCTTTTTTTTTGTATCACTGGAGTCACATGATCAACAACTGGATGTTACTACCAGCGGAAATGACAAAGAAGGCAACAGGAAGTGATAGGAGGATGATGACTGGATGTTTCCTAATGACTTATTCACATGTGATTTTAACTGTGTTTCTATGGAAACACCAGACTTGCGAAATTGTGATTTTTAGACATGAGTGGAATAGCTACAACGTTTTGCCCACATTTGTAACAGAAACGCAGACGCTGACGATTGGTGTCAGGAATTTAAGAGATTTGTTATTTTTGAATAAAATATGTGGATTATCATCCCTGGTCTGGCATGAATATCTTTTTTTAAATTATTATTATTTTTTGTTTCAGGAAGACGATAAGATTTTAAAAACTCTTGATCACGCCAGTCCTTATTGAGTCAGTCATTTGTACCTGCGGCGCAAAGGAAGACAATGAGGAATGATGGGTTAGTGATTTTCTTGGGGAAAAAAAAGATCTTTTAGTCAATTTAGCTACTCCAACTACACAGACGAACCAAAAAGACAACAGGTCTTCTGGCAAACAAGATTGGTCACGCAATATATTTGTTGAGGATTGAGTTGTTTGTATGCCATTCTATTTAGTGCAACTCTTCTTTCTTTCGCGGTTGTCAAAGACATCAAGGTTTTGGACACGTGACGGGTTCCACTGGGTCCTGCAGAGACAGGCCATGAGGGAATCGGAGTAAGGGGGTTCAAGGTTTTAAGAAGTAGAGGCCCTTAGCTGGAAGCTCAAAGGCATGTAATTGGCTCACCCACAGGGAACGAAGGAGAACGAGTCTGAAGAATAACGTTTCTACTATGGCAACAGATGGAAGGGAAATAGAAGAAAGAAATGTGTTGTAGATTTTACTGTATTTAATGAGGCAGTGAAGGAAAACAGAGATTCAGATAGAAAGTGCGAGGTGAAGGATAGAGAGAGACGAGGACAGAACAAAAGACAACAGCAGCCAGATGAAAGCCTGCTCCATTACCAGGTCCTCTGGAACAGGAAGGGGACGCAGGGCTGGAACAAATGGACAGTAATTGCACACAATCTGTCTTCAGAGCTCAATCACTTTGCCCTACAGGGGCCATTGGTGAAACCCTTCTCTCAAACTAATCTAATAACTTTCCTCCCCACGGAGATGTTACCTTTCACCTTCAGCGTGCGGGTTGCCCTGGCGGAGAGGGGAGAACGAAAATCAGCTACTGGGTTGTAATTAGCCACGCGCATAACACACTGAAAGTGTTTGCAAGCAATATTAAACAGGGAGAGTTCTCAATAAATAAAAAATAAAATGCTTAGCAACTGAAAAATTCCTCCATTTAACATTAAGATTGGTTTGGCTATAAATAACGATTAATAAATGCCAATTATTAAAGGAACAGCTTCATGTAAAATTGACTTTTTTTGAGCTCTGCGTCATGTTATATTGTTATTCCCTCATCAAAAACAAAGCTGGAGTGTCGCTTGGGTACTTTCATGCATGTTTTGAGAAAACCTTTGGTCTCCATGGCATATATATATACACTGCCTGGCCAAAATAAAAGTCGCCACCAAAAAATGGTCACACTCTCTAATATTTTGTTGGACCGCCTTTAGCTTTGATTACAGCCCGCATTCGCTGTGGCATTGTTTCAATAAGCTTCTGCAGTGTCACAAGATTTATTTCCATCCTGTGTTGCATTAATCCTTCACCAAGATCTTGTATTGATGATGGGAGAGTCCGACCACTGCGCAAAGCCTTCTCCAGCACATCCCAAAGATTCT
>CAEGAD010094185.1:0-28207 GCA_903067055.1 Poeciliopsis paucimaculata | reverse complement strand
GGTATCCCTGTCTGACTGAGGCCCCCAGTTCACATCACAGGTCTGGAGAAATTTCTGTCTCGCACTGCATGCTAAGGTTTCATTAACTTCTAGGTTTCATCCACAAACAAATGGTCAAACCGAGAGGTTGAATCAGGAAATAGAAACAACTCTCCGAGGTTTACTTCTTCCAACCCATCTGATTAAAGTCAGCTCCTTCCCTGGCTGGAGTACGCCCATAACAGCTACATTTCTGTCGCTACTTGTCTGTCCCCGTTTGAAGCCTCCATAGGATATCAACCCCCGCTACTCTCGTCCGAGGAGGATGATATCTCTGTGATCTTCATCGTGACGCCGTGGAACTTAACCACTGGTTGCCCAAGTTCCAAAACTCACCTCCTTTGTCTGATTGCAAGTTCCTCCTGGATTCTCTTACTGGCAGTTGCGCTGCTCCTCTGTCTCCGCTCCGCCTGAACTTACCTGTCTCCGCCCTGTGTCGAGCTCCCTCGTTGCCTTCCAGATTCCTGTGGCAACTCTCGTCCGAGGAGGATGATATCTCTGTGACCTTCATCGTGACGCCGTGGTTGCCCAAGTTCCCAAATTCACCTCCTTCGTCTGATTGCAAGTTCCTCCTGGATTCTTTTACTGGCAGTTGCGTTGCTCCTCTGTCTCCGCTCCGCCTGAACTTACCTGTCCACCCTCCGTCTAAATCCCTCGTTGCCTTCCAGATTCCTGTGGCTAAGCGCTGGCTTTTCTGGACCCACAAAGAGACAAGGACTCTGAATACTTCAGCAAACCATCCCCAAACAATGAACTTCAGTTCCACAAGTGAGATCCTTCCAACTAATCTGTTAGCACTCCCTTCTCCCATTTGGTGGCCATCTGTGCACAAGGACATAAAGGAATTTGTCCTAGCTTGTACAGTCTGTTATAGAAACAAATCGTCCTATCAACATCCGTCTGGTCTCCTTCAACCTCTTCCCATACCAAAACGCCCCGGATTACCGCCGTCCAGAGGTATGACCACTATCCTCACCATTGTTGATCGTTTTTCCAAAGCTTGCCACTTAATACCCCTTCGCAAGTTGCCTACAGCGTTCCAAACCGCCCAACTTTTAATTAAACATGTTTTCCGCCTGCACGGTATCCCTGTCTGACTGAGGCCCCCAGTTCACATCACAGGTCTGGAGAAATTTCTGTCTCGCACTGCATGCTAAGGTTTCATTAACTTCTAGGTTTCATCCACAAACAAATGGTCAAACCGAGAGGTTGAATCAGGAAATAGAAACAACTCTCCGAGGTTTACTTCTTCCAACCCATCTGATTAAAGTCAGCTCCTTCCCTGGCTGGAGTACGCCCATAACAGCTACATTTCTGTCGCTACTTGTCTGTCCCCGTTTGAAGCCTCCATAGGATATCAACCCCCGCTACTCTCGTCCGAGGAGGATGATATCTCTGTGATCTTCATCGTGACGCCGTGGAACTTAACCACTGGTTGCCCAAGTTCCAAAACTCACCTCCTTTGTCTGATTGCAAGTTCCTCCTGGATTCTCTTACTGGCAGTTGCGCTGCTCCTCTGTCTCCGCTCCGCCTGAACTTACCTGTCTCCGCCCTGTGTCGAGCTCCCTCGTTGCCTTCCAGATTCCTGTGGCTAAGCGCTGGCTTTCCTGGACCCACAAAAGAGACAAGGACCCTGGACACTTCAGCAAACCCTCCCCAAACAATGAACTTCAGTTCCACAAGTAAGATCCTTCCAACTAATCTGTTAGCACTCCCGTTTCTGACGGCTTTGAACTCACCGTCTCCTTGTTGTGCTTTTCATAGTGTGCTGACCGCTCTGTGAGCCTATTCCCCTCCTGGACCAGACCCATTAACTCACTGTCTTCATTTAATGTTTTCCAATAAATTCACTTTGACTAATTACATCTCTCCTGTGTTGTGTTCTGCATGTGGGCCAGAAATATTGAACCCATCATGACACAGAAACTTTTCCTCACACTCCTCAAGTCGGTAATTATCATTTTGTTTACATGTCACTGTATTTATTTATTTATTTTATTTAGTATTTAATTTCTCTTTGGGATTAAGAATATAATTTTGAATTGAACTGAAAAATGTTTTAACTGTGTTGAAAGGGTTCTCTCTTTACAGGAAAGTTGTATATTCCATAAAACTGCAATAGATTTTCTTTTTAACATACAAGAAAAACATATCTATGCAAATACAGTCCTTCTGGCTATATTTATGACCACTCTGGGATATAATCACAAGATAGAGTAGGCTCCATCAAAATATATATATTTTTTATTTTCTGTTATTTACCTAACCTCCTCATAGAAAGCCATGATTTTGATCCAATAAAAATAGTGTGATAACATAGGAATGATGACGGCTTGTGGAATTAATAATGAACGCTTTCTGAGATATTTTAGTAATAAGAATAATCATAAATTTCAATAGAAAACCTAATAAGAAAGGGAAAACAAATATAACAGCTAGAAAATAGCTATTGATACCATTTAAAAATGACTTGACACATCTTCAATAAATACTGTCTGGGAGAGTTGTAGCCAAAATGTGGAAATGTTCAATATTGGAAATGATGGCAAGAATGTTAAGAGTTGTGTAGTTAAAGTTTGCTGTTGGTAATTACTTCAAGTGAACTTATTGCACGACACCTCTGTTAAGGTATTTATGCTTTGTTATGTTAAATTAGTCTATATACGTACATATGTACCTATCCATTATAAAGGTAATGGTTAGGTTATGATTAGGTTAACAGCTGCAATAAAACACCCAACTAGCGTCCTGTACATTTATATAGTGAAATGCTTCTCTATAGTGACCTGTTAGTGCAATTTATTTTTCCTCTTTGGGTTTAAAATAAACAATTTTTATGCTGTGGAGATGTAGCTTAGATGTTAATCTCTGAAGCCATTTTAAATTTTGTAATTTTAGGAGCATGTTACCATCTCTTTTATAGTTAAGGTTTTAGAAAGAGGCAGAACCAGTTCAGTTCAGTTGCCAGTCAACATGCATTTTGACCAATAAAATACATGCAAAATGCTGCTAGCAAACTTGTGTGTTCTACCTGAGTATTTAGCTTGCTAGGTGTGAGGCAAATGATAAAGTGAGTGGACAGACCTGGAATGACAGTTTGCTTTATTAAAGACCGAAGTCATTTTGATCAAGAGGAAATGGAAATGATGTTTTTTGGGAAGTTTGTAGTTAGTTAATTTATTACCAGGGATGGGACAGTTACTTTGAAAAAGTAACTTGATTATTCAATGAATGCCCTCTTCTTCACTAGGGGGCATTCATCCTCTCTCCTCACTGCATTAAACTACTGCATGAGAGAAGCATAGAAAATTGCTTGTTATTTTGTCCGATTATTGGATTGTCAATAGTAGCAAGTAAGTATTAGATTAGTTACTACTAATGTGTTAGATCAGAGCAGTGTTTCTCAATTCCGGTCCTCAGGCCCCCCTGCCCTACATGTTTTAGGTGTTTCCCTTATGCCACACACCTGGATTGAATGTGTGAGTGATTAACAGGCTACTGTAGCACTTGATGGTCATGCAATCATTTGAATCAGCTGTTCTGGAATAGAGGTACATCTAAAACATGCAGAGCAAGGGGGGCTGAGGACTGGAATTGAGAAGCACTGGATTAGAGTAACGCATTACTAAGTAATGTGTTAATTAGACCATTGTTTATGATATTTCTGCTCAAGTTATTTACGGATTTGTCAGGTCTCCGATATGTGTCCCCCCCCAATGATAAACTTGTTCTTACGCCCTTGGTTATCACACCCTTACATTGTGAGGCCAAAGATGCTGTATACATGTTTCCCTGACATCTTCTTTTTAGAAGATGTCAGGGCCAGAGTATGTTTCTTATAAAAAAAAATATAAAGAAACCCAAAGCAAAAAAAGAACAATATTTTAGTTAAAGTCTTGACTTATTCATGACTTGTTTAATTTTTTTTTTGTGGCTTTTGCTAACCTCTGCAGTTCTATATTGTGATTTTTTTCTTTTTTATATCATTAGCACACGCTTATACAAATAGCAGAACACACATCCAAACCTGCCTTTTAAATTTTCCTTCAGCGTCTTCAATTCTTCCATGTCTTCCTCACTGCAGTTAAAACAAGCATGGGGTTTTATTGTTACAAATAGTACTAATATTATCAAACACAATAGTTTGATTCATATATTGTTTGATTTTACTTTTGTCTGATGTCGGCAATGGAGAAGTCAGCAGCATCATTCCCCTCTATGCTGTCATTGTCTCTGATGTGGTGATCTGCAAAAGGTTTGATCTCCTCTTCTAGCTCCCTAAACACACAAAAAACATCGCATCTGCTTTTAAGGGTCTACAGAAGAAAAAATATCACAAGAACTAAATGTTGTTGTTATAGCTCCCTTTCACATTCTTCCAGAGCCATGCTTACATATGTAGATGGCAAAATAAAGACCATGAACCCCAGCAAGGCCATGAAGGACTGCAAGCCAATCAAGAGAGCAGAAAGAGGAATAAGAGCAGCACTAAGCAGGTAAAGCATAGACATGAATATGTATTTAGCATGGACTGATGTCACTTTCTCTTACTGATTAAGAATAAATACATTCAGTGGGTACAGACAGTATTCAGACCCTTTGAAATTTTTCACTCTTTGTTTCATTGTCGCAATGTAATTAAACAAAAAAGTTCATATTTCTCATGAATGTATACGCAGCATCCTATCTTGACTGAAAAAACAGAAATCTAAAATTTTTGCAAATTTATTAAAAAAGATAGTGAAATATCACAAGTATTCAGACACTCATATTTAGCTCACATGCTGTCCATTTCTTCTGATCCTCCTTGAAATGGTTTTACTCCTCCATTGAAGTCCAATGTATGTTTAATTAAACTGATTGGACTTGATTAGGAAAGGTACACAATTGTTTATATAAGACCTTAAGTAACTTATTGAGTGATGAGACAAATATTTAACTTTTTGGCGTTAATTCTAAGCATTATGTGTGGAGGAAACCTGGCACTGCTGATCACCTGCCCAATGCAATCCCAACAGTGAAACATGTTGGTGGCAGCATCATTCTTTGGGGATATTTTTCAGCTGCAGGGTCAGGAAGACTGTTGCAATGGAATTAAAGATGAATGCGGCCAAGTACAGAGATATCCTGGAAGAAAACCTCTTCCAAGTTCTCAGGACCTCAGACTGGGTCGAAGGTTCACCTTCCAACAAGACAATGATCCGAAGCACACATCTAGAAGACAAAGAAGTGGCTTCGGAATAGCTCTGTGACCATTCTTGACTGGCCCAGCCAGAGCCCTAACCTAAACCCAATTGAGCATCTCTGGAGAGACCTGAAAATGGCTCCACCAATGTTCACCATCCAACATGACGGAACTTAATACAGCCAGGATATTCAAATATCCACTATCCTTGTTTTGTGAAGCAGGCCTCTGGATAAAAGATAAAGCTAGGCTTGACATAACGTGATCTGCATATTGGTTTATCCATTTTACAAGGGTTAAACCAGGCTTAGTGGGGATACATGTCAAGCCAGGTCTTTATGGAGGAATTTTCTGCCATAATTTGAGAGCACACATTTTCAGTCTGAAAGCAGAGTAACATGTCTTCTCAAAACTTTTAATGCTTTTGCTTACATTTTCAGTTTGAAAGCAAGACTTTATGTCTTTTGTCTCAAAACTTGCAATGTTTACTCAAACCTTTCTCCGCGTGCTCTTGCAGAACTCTCTGCTCGCTTACGAAACATTCTCTGCTTGCTTTGGAACCGTCTTTTGGCACCGTCACCTGGCAACCTTCAATAGAATGAAAGTGTTGTACTGGGTGCGTTTGTTTCCTCCTAGCGGGTGTGCCTGTTTGGCTACTATCGATTGTAGCAACCTGTGCCACCCGTTGGATGGAGGGAGTTGGTTGGGTGAACAAACTCCTGCCTAATATCAGAAGGCTGTTAGCGATCGGTAGAATACTGCTGGCCGATGGTCAGTGTAACATAAAACAGAAAGCTGAGGCCGTTGTTTCTCCCTACATCCAGTTGGTGGCAAAGGTTGCTCCAATCAATAGCAGCCACACAGGAACACCCGCTAGAAGGAAACAAACACTCCCAGTATACTTTCATTCTAATGGCTGAGAGGTTGCTAGGCAACAGTGCATTTTTGTTCCAGAAGCAATCAAAAAATTTATTGTAAGTAAGCAAAGTCCGAGCAGAGACTACGTCTGAACGCAAGACGTTTTGAGTACAAGCATAAGTTTTGAGAAGAAAGATATGGTGTCCTGCCTTCAAAATAAAAATGTATGCAAGTATTAAACGTTTTGAAAAAAAAGACATGAAATCTTGCTTTTAGACTGAAAATGTGTGCTCTTGGTTTATGGGAGAAAAATTCCTTCATAGGCCTTATGCAGTTGAGGTTCAAGATGTTAACTGTGTCTTGTTACAATGTTATGGGAGGCAAAAGAATCTTCAGTAATATCCTATGGCTAATGCCTACCTGAGTTCAAAGTAACAAGATGAAGGTAATATACACATGGCCGCCCTCTGTGCGTTCAGTTTAGCTAAAGATCCGTAATAACAGAAAATAGAGTTATTTGATGTACTCTTAGTCAAGACTTGGGAACGAGGGGTAAATCTTGTTTATTTCAGCTGCAGGGACAGGAAGACTGTTGCAATGGAATGAAAGATGAATGCAGCCAAGTACAGAGATATCCTGGAAGAAAACCTCTTCTTTTGACGTTCTCTGTACAAGAACTTCAAAATTACCATTTCTCTTTTTTTTTTTTAACATTCTTTATTTAAGAATATTATGAATCCAACATATATGCATATGTATATTTATACACTATTTATACACTTACATAATACAACAAGAGAGAGAGAAAGAAAGAAGAGAAAAAAGAAAAAAAAAGGTGCTCAGCAAACATTTAAATCTATTTTGGCAATTTTCATTTCTTACAAAGGTCCTCATGGGCTCACATGAGGTGTTCATATCCCACTAAAAGAGAGAGACATACAAAAGGGGCTGACACAGCTTTTTATAACCCATAACATCTTTATTCATGTGGCCATCCAAAGTGGGAAATAGCTGGGGTCCATACACTCAGAAAAATGTAAATTTTTACATGAAGTTTTACTGTTATCTTTTCCATTATATACACATTTTTCAATCTTTGTTGCCATTGTTGAAGGGTGGGAGGTAAAAGCTTGAGCCAGGACAGAGTTATCATTTTCCTTGCTACTAGTAGCAGAATCTGTAACAACTGGGCTTCCTTTTTCCCAATATCTTCTCTTAGGGTCAAACCCAATATATAATGCAGTGGGTTCAGTGGTAACGTGAGCTTAAATATTTTTTTGATTTCTGTCTGAATCCCCTGCCAGAATGGAATCAGTACTGGGCAGTCCCAAAAAAATGTGAGTGTGATCCCCAATCTGATTACAGCCCCTCCAGCACAAATTTGTAGCATTTTTGTCGTATTTTGAAATACTGAAAGGTGTTTTGAAGAATCTCATTTTTAATTTCCAGTCAAATTCCTTCCAACCTGGACTATGGGTGATATTAAAACCTTTTTTCACAAATCTCCTCCCACTCCTCATCTTCAATAACAATATTCATTTCTAGTTCCCATTTTTGCTTTATATCTATAGAATTGCCAGAGAAATGCATCTGTAAATGTTTATATAGATTAGATATAACCTTCCTCTTATTATGGTCCTCTACGCATTTTATCAGAAATATTTCTAAGGGTGATGTATTTTGTTTCAAGGTAGGCCATTCTTTGTGTGATAAAAGGTAGTCCCTTAATCCCTTATAGAAATCTTTTGAGCATAATCCATATTTATCTTGTAACTGCCTAAACAACTTAAGAGTTTCTCCACTGAATAAGTGATTAATTCTTATTAATTCTTTCTGTGCCCATCTCTGATAACCCGTGTCCAGTTTGTTTGGAAAAAAGTCAACAATCTTGGCTATTTTTATTATGCGGGATATTGCCCCTGTTTTCTTCCTCACCAGAGAAGAAAACAGTCTGTATGTACAATTAATCCACTCATTTTCAATTTTTAAATGCTTCCAATTTTTTTTCTCCATAAATGGCATCGCTTCAAGAGGTACCAGTTGGCATGCATTGTTCTCCAGACTAATCCAGTTCATCTCCTCATCCTGCACAAGCCACTCAACCACAACACGAAGTTTTGCTGCCCAGTAGTACAATTTTATATTAGGCAGACCAAGGCCACCTATTTCTCTTGGGCTTAACAATAATTTCTGTCTGATTCTTGGTTTCCTCCTTTGCCAAATAAAGTTGTTAATAATTTTATCCAAAATTTTAAAAGTGGAGGCAGGTATCCAAATCGGAAATGCCTGAAATAGGTACATTAATTGTGGGAACGCATTCATTCTCACTGTTAAAATTCTGCCCAGAAGGGACAGAGGAAGAATCTTCCATCTAGCCAGGTCTGATTTTATTTGTGTGTTTAATCTACTATAACTTCCATTAAATAGTTGCGCCGTTTGTGGTGTAATCATCACACCTAAATATTTGAATCCCCTCATGGACCAATTAAAAGTGACGTCTTTATCTAAACCTGTAGGCCATTTCCCCACCAACATCATAGCTTCTAATTTGGTTTCATTAACTTTACAGCTTGAGATATCTCCAAAATCTTTTAAACTAGTCATAAGCTCAGGGATTGAGCTCAGAGGATTTGAAATATACAAAATAATGTTATCCGCATGTAATGAAATTTTATGGGTGACTCCACCTGCCGTTATTCCATGAATTCTAGGGTCTGTCCGTATTCTTTCTGCCAGGAGCTCGATACCAATAGCAAATAATAGAGGCGAAAGGGGACATCCCTGCCTAGTTCCTCTTTTTAAACCAAATTATTTCTTTGAGGAGTATCCATTCAACGGTACTTTGGATGTGGATCCAGAATATAGCACACCAAAGTCTCTATGAAATCCCATTTTTTCCAATGTGTGTTTCAGATTCTGCCAGTCCACCCAATCAAATGCGTTCTCAGCGTCAAGGCTGAGGAAGTATTGAAGGATTCTGTTTTTGTCTTGCCACAGAGATCACATGTAAAGTTCTCCTGTTTGGTCTGGTTTAATTATTGTGTGGATGCATTTTTGAATTCGGTTTGCCAGTATTCTAGTTAAATTTTCAAATCACAGAGGAGCAAACTTATTGGTCCGTAGGACAAGCAATTTATGGGGTCTGTGCCCTCTTTTGGGGTTTCTTTGTGAGGGCATAATTAAATACTCTTTGTAATAGGGGCGTCACCTCAGCTTTAAAATGCTTATAAAATTCCGCAGGAAATCCATCAACTCCTGGCACTTTACTATTCTTTAAATTTGTTATGACCTCCTCAATTTTGAGGAGGTAAATACATTAAGAATGTATTTACTCAATACATTCTTAATCTTCTCTGGTTTACTGTCCATTTCCTCTGAATCATAAAGTGTCTCATAGTACACTGAGAAAGCTTCTGCAATGTCTTTAGGATGTGAAAGCATTTTCTACGTAAAAGGATTCATTATCTTTTCCACTGTGCGATCTGCCTGTTTCTTGCACAACTGAAACACTGGTAGCCTGCTGACCCTATTCCCTGATTCATAATACTTTTGATTAGCAAACCATAAAGCCCCCCCTGCCTTGTGCGTCAACAAGATATCCAGTGTTTGTCTGTATTCGCCAAGAGATTTTAAAGTAGTTTCATTATTCTTTTTATGTTCCTCTTCGAATTGTCGTATGCAATTTTCTAACGCTACCTGTTTTTTTATCGCGTTCTCTTTTGATTTGGGATGACAAAGAGATTAACTTCCCCCTCTGCACCGCTTTTCCAGCTTCCCAAAGAGTTGACACCGATACTTCCCCATTGTCATTATGTTCCATATACTCAGTCCAGTCTTTTTTTAATTCTTTGAAGTATTTCTGGATAATTTAGAAGTGAAACATTCATTATCCATTATTCATTTATTGTTCTCTAAAATTATTGTCATAAAAACTGGACTGTGGTCTGATATTGTTATTGGTTCAATATTGCAATTTTTAACTTTATGTGCATCCCTCCTTGAAACAAAAACGAGATCTATTCTGGAATAATTTCCATGGACCTTTGAGAAAAAGGTGTAATTAAGCTCCTTGGGGTGGCTTTGACGCCATATATCTACTAGCCCCATTTCTTCAAATGGGTATTTGTCCAGTTTGTGGTTATCACACAGTTGAAATCCCCTTCAGCTAATATAAATCCGTCAGCTTTTGCTGTCAGAAAAGCTGAAATGTCCTTGAAGAAGCTAGGATCATCTTCATTAGGCACACAAATGTTTAAGAGGAATAATCTCACTCCTCTAATTGTACCTACAGCCAAAATGTAGCGTCCCTTTTTGTCTTCATACGTGTTCTCTACAACGAAGCCTAGTGATCTATGACAGGATGGCAAATCCTCTCCGTCTGCTCCTTTCACATGAAGCACTGTAAACCTGCCCATCCCACGCCCTTCTGAGTTTTTTATGTTCTGTCTTATTAAGCTGGGTCTCCTGAAGCATTGCAATTGAACAGTTCAGCCTTTTTAGCTGGGTCAAAATTTAATTTCTCTTTATTGGATTATTTACTCCATTTATGTTATATGTGATTACTGTTAATGTATCCATTTTTGTAGCTTAAGGTTTTTGGGTTTTTCCCTTTCCTTTTCCCCTTCCTTATAAACATACCTGTGTAGCCCAGTGGTAAACCGAGGTTACTGTAATAACTGTATGTTGAAGGTAATAAGGGTCTTACACAGGTTTAGACAAGACGCAAATATATTAAAAGTACATGTTTATTTACTAATGCATGACAGTGATGTCACACTAATGGGTTTCATATGCTTGTTTTGAAAGAAATGCATTTGTATTCTCCTTTACTTTAATATTTAAATAATATAAAGGGTGAAGATAAATCGTTATTAAGTAATTTGCTTACTTAGTGGTCAAAGTTGTATTATTTGTAAACCAAATGAGAGCATTATTTTATGTAACTTTTGCAATGGGAAAGTATTAGTGTGACATGAGACGCACTGGGTATTTTATTTGGTTTTGCCATTTGATTGGTCGCTGAGACTGTCCGTTTGGGGCGTGACTCCTGATTGGTGGAGACAAGAGGGGGGAGTGAGGGGTGAGAGGAAGGAAGGAGAACGGTGATGGGGGAGAACGGACGGTGAGACAAGCGGAGAAGGAGTGAAGAAAGAGCAGACTCGAGCGAGAGGAAACTGGACAAATGCACGGGAGAGGACGAAGTTCGGGAATAGTGGAGGAGCTGGGTCGCTGCGAGAGGGACGGGACCAGAGGAGACGGACGCAAGGAGTCCGGACGAGTTTCAGGCTGAGCTACGGGAGCTAGCCACTACAGCGCCAAGTGTTCGGCTGCGTTCAATGGACGTCGGAGAGAGGACGAGTTAATTGCGACGCTCTCAATGTTTTTTTCCTTTCTTCTTCTGTAATAAAGTTTACCATATCTTCTTTTTCCGCTCCCTCTGGGACGCCATTCAGCCTGATGTTATTACGGCGGAGTCTGTTTTCCATGTCAGCACATTTAGCCGTGAGGCTAGCTTCTCTTTCTAGCAACTATCCCACTGCTCTCTCGTGCCATATACTTCTGTCTTCCATTGCACCTGTTCTCCACTTCAATCAATCTTCTGTCCAGCCCCTCCGTTCATTTCTGTAAGTCCTCCATGGATGATTCTACCCGGTGTAGAGAGTTCTTCAGGTCCCGGAATGAGTCGGTGTTTCCCTGCCGCAATTTTCGTAATTCCGTAAAGATACACTGTTGGTTCGTTGAAAGAATCTCCTATACCTTTCAACGGTGTAGCTTCGGCTGACGTTAACTGCTTGGAGCCTGCTGTAACATTGTCTTTTCTACCAGCCTTCATGTCTTTCTTCTCCATATTTTGACTAGAACTCCATTCTCTTGAGTCCTTTCCTTTTAGTTTAGTACTCATTTAGCAATTTTCATTACTTTGTCGACTATTTCTTGTGGGTGGAGCAGCAAAATTATGCGTCCATCTTCTCCATTGCCTTCCCGGAAGTCCCCAAAATTACCATTTCAACAATAACAACATGGTAATTGGACTGAACTGGACTCTAATGAGAGCAATTTTCATTAATTTTCATTTGACTTGATTTATTCTTCTCTGACATCTGTGTACATATCATAATCTTTAACATATTACAGATTGTTAAGAATCTGTAATATGTGGAGAAAATTCAGCTGAAGTAAAAGAAGCATCATTAGTTGCGAAAATATTAGAATGACTTTGATTCTAAATATATAATCACAAATTTTGAGGACACAAACAATGCATTCTCATTTCCAAATCTCACTTCCTTATGGAGGAAAACTAAACTTACACTCTGCTTGAGAAAAACTATTTGATGCATTACTTTTTGTTTCAGTACAATGTCAAAAAAACCTCATCAAGGACAAACTAAACTCACTCAATAAAGTGTTGTTCTCTCACAGTAAAAAAGAAAAGTCAGAAAGAAATCATCAATTTCAAATCAAATAATATTAATACAAGCCCAAACCCTGATATTAAGCTCATAGTTTTGCAGAGCAATAAGGGAAGACTAACCTGAAGCTTATCAGATCGGTGTAGATGAGTGGAGGCATGAAGAAAGAGAGAATCAGCTTCCAGACCTCGGTAGACCTCTCCATGTCACCCCACCATATCTCAGACAACAGAGACTATAGCAGAGCAACAAAAGGTTACAATGTTATCAAAGACAGAAGACAGACTGATGATATTCAGTCCAAGAACACAAGGAAGCCTGACAAATGTGAAGTAGGCCAAAAATGTCATTACTCAAGTCAAATTATTTTTTTTATTATCTTCTCCTTCTCTTCAAGATTCTGTTTAGTGACTGTTTAGTCACTAAACAGACTGTTAGTGACTGTTCTGTTGTGTGACTGTTTAGTTACAAACACACATGGACAATGATTATTATAGTGTGTGAGGTTGGCCATTGCAACTGAGATGTTGGAGTTATGCAGTGCTTGCACTTTATTGCAATGCAAGCATATTCAACTAGCTATGCATATATGTAATTTATGTACAGTTATCTGGGGGATTACTTTGCCATTGAAGACTTCCAAATGTAGACAAAGATCTGAAAATGAAACCAGCTTTCTGAGTTTATTATCATACTTGTCGAGCTCACAAAATGAACATCTCTTCTGTAGTAACTATTTCAGTAACAGGTGTTAGGAGTACTTTACCTTATTAAGTTATGATTGGTTTTCACTGTTTTGTTCACTTGAACAACAGACGGTATGTGATCACAATTACATTTGTGTGACAAGAATGTTTTCTGTCTAAAATACAGCTTTGTTGCAATGAGTACTAATGGTAAATGGCTTTTACCATTAGTGCTTTCTCAAGTCCAGAGGACCCCAAAACCCATTCATGCATACACTGCCCTGGGACAGTCTGACAAGCACTAATCCTGAAATATGCTAGAGCGATATTGGTAAACTTTTAACATCTCTGTGCTTCTGTGGAGGAGTGGAATACAGTACTAAGAAGGTTGACTATAGTATTGAAAAAGGTTAAAGGTACAAGGTAATCAGGAAACTGATCCTTAGCATAATTTGACTAAACAACATAATTTTCTTAGTGCAAAATCAATGTAGAAATAAACTGAGAACAAATTGGATTTAAATTTGGTACAGGTTTGCTTTATTTTCACCATTATTTCTCACATAGAGCACCTGCATTTCTCACACAGAGTGATTTTAAATAGTTTTGAGAAACGGGCATAAACAAGGGAAAAATTTACTCATCCAAAAGGTGATATATTTATGTGTAGAACAAATGCTTTCTTATGCTTTGGAACACAAGAGAAGCAAAGTGGGAATCATTATCTTAACATGGAGGAAACATGGGAATCAGTCACTGACAGGCCAGATTTTCGGAACGATGTATTTTTCTACCTGAACACCATCATGACTGAAGAACAGTCGGGCATCGGCTGCCGTGGCCATCTCCAGACATGTAGCTCCACCCCACACAGGAGACTTTCTTATAAGGAGTGTGAAGGAGAGGCTCTCACTGCTTTGGTAACATTCACCAAATACATCTGAAAATACAGGACAAACAAAACATGAAAGTTTTGGGACATAAGCTGGCTGGTTTAACACTAAGTTAAACCAGCCAGCCAGAATCAAAATGAATCTATGATTCATTTTGCTAGGTCAAAGAAGAGACTACAAAGAGCGTCATTGTTGATCACAAACCATTTTCATTTACACTTTCTCCTGATCAGACCTCATAGGACGGATTAAGACATGAGAAATTAGTAAAATTATGCTTTATATTAATCTTAATATTATTGGCTTGTATTAATGACTTTAATGTTCAATAATAAAAAAAATAACTTGGTTGACAAAGGTAACATATTAGCCTTTCACATCGAAGGTAAGCTAGTGTCATGTTCAATATTCATAAAAGTAATCAACAGATGCAGGTTCTTGGAAATATTAGTTTAATTATGCTAGTTTTTAATGGTAATTTTAGCTAATGTTGAAATATTAGATTATGTTTGTTTTTAGTAGGCCTCAATTTGGTTAACTTTAGACTCGGTTTAATCTACATATATCCTAATCAGTAGAGTATTTTAAATTAGATTTACCATACTTTTTGGACTATATGCCTCTACTTTTTTCCCACGCTTTGAACCATGCGGCTTATAGCCCGGTGCGGCTTTTGTATGGATTTTTCTTCAACTGCCATGGGGCTCTTTAGCAGAAAATGAATCAGTGGAAGTCAAAATTGGAAATCAAAGCAGCGCTAATTTTCATTTAAAACAAGCCAGAGAAATTTCTTCAAACTCACACCTCCTCATCATGGAAACCACACGAAGAAGTTCATATGATGCAGCTTTTAAGTTGAGAGTTATAAATCTGGCAGTACAGGAGGGAAATAGAGCTGCTGCACGTAAGATGGGCATGAATGAAACCATGCTTCGGCATTGGAGACGGAGGGCTGTGTCCTTAATAGCAGAATTATTGTGAAAAACCGTGAGTGTCTAGATATCAGCGGCTTATATATGTACGTTTCCAATTTTTAAAAAAAAAACTTTGTAACTGGTGCCTATTTGATGTAGCAACATGGCAGGTCAATGGAGAGGTCAGGAGGGCTTTTGTGAAGCTAGAAAACCAGTTTGGGACAGTTTGGAAGATGGAAGTACACCTGGCCGATAAAATTCGGTCACATATTTTTTGAGTAGAAATGTTTCCACATGAAATGACACATCCATTGTTCTTAGCTTGGGAATCTGCTTTAAAGAGAGTAGGGAGGATGGCTTATTCAGCGAATTTACTAGATGTGAATGATCCTTAGTAAAGTTGTTTTCATGTAACATAAGACGTGCATTGTTCCTAGCCAGAAAAAGTCTCCTGCTTTGTATGTGTGCAGCAGTAGCCCAGAACCACGTGCTGCTGGGATGTAGGATAAGTCCACCTCTAAAACAAATAACATCAGAATGCATCAGACACAAAAAACCTGCTTTGATGTACTTTGATATAAAAGTAATTGAGCTAAAACAGCTATTCAGATCGCTGCAGTGAGACTGTATTTTTTTTTCTGTCCACACAGCGTTCCCCTGAGACATATCTTAGTAATTTATGTTTTTCTAAGGTAAACAGTGTTTTCTTTGCAGCTTTGGTATCTGATGGTCATGTTGAGATGTTGGTGTTATTTTATCCATTTGATAGTTTGAATAAATTCTGGTTGATTGTGAAGTGATTGTTGTCTTTATGGTTTCACATTCACACCTGGCATTAACAGTCCTGGGGAGACAAGATAACGAGCAACAAGTAGAAATATCTCATTCTTAACAAGGTCAATAGGTTAGAATATCTTCAAAAAGAACATTCAGTTCTATTACTTGGTTCATTAAGCTCTGGCTTACAGCTGATAAAATTTAAATTTACTTTCTTAGAAAATTTTAATATTTCATTCATCTGTCCATCCATCCATCCCTGCTTATTCTCCCAGGGTTGTAGAATTTTATCAGACTGATGCTTTTAAAAATATTCTTATATGTTGTGGCCCACACATTCATGAAGAAGAATGGTGATTGACTACTACCAGACAGTGGATCAGCAGACAGTCATTGAAACTCTCTATGATGCCTGAGATTTTTACATTTGGGGGAAAAAGTAATGGAATATATTCACTTTTTCATATTCATTTCAAAACATGGCCTAGTTAAGGTTAAGCCTCTAACCCAGGCCTGTTACTAAGATGTTTAAATGCTATATGTGAAGATAAAGTTTAATTCAGTTAGAATTCTTAGGCCTTCATCCTTTAAGGAACTAACTGATAAATATTTTTTCTGTGCAAACTCACCATTTGCCAGCTTCTCAAACCTCTGTGCCAATTGTTTCATGGCCAGCTTGCTCTCTGCCTCATTCTCCAGCTTGGAAAGTTCCCTCAAAATCTTACGGGCACCAAGAGCACTTAGCACAGACTCCCCTGCCTGATACGGAGACAGAGCAAGCCAATTAAGATGCAATGAAATGAAGCTATTTAAAGGCAATTTAGAAAAAAAGTTGTGTTAGGACTTGCACACGAATGCTACTGCTTCTGAAAGAAGAGTCATCATCTTCAAATGGTCAAGTTTAAGCTAATTAAGTTCATACACACAAGCCTTGGACTAAAGATTTTAAAGTAACATGTTCTCACCATTTCCCAGAAGTACATAGCCATTTCAGTGCGGTTCTGCAAAACAGCCCAAATGAAGAGAGCTGCCCAGGGTGAGGGGCAGTGCTGGTTGCGATATGTACATTCACCCTGCAGGATTTTGTTGACTTGCTGAAGTTTAGAAAAGGCAAATCAGGGCAAGTAGTTAGATTCTTTCTTATCTCTTTTTCTATTCCACACACAATATGATTTTACATGTTGGTTTTAGCTATAAGATTGTTTAATATACAATAGATATCTCTCATGTCAGACATTTTTATATCAAATTCATTAATGATCCAGCTAACTATACTTGTAATATTTTTTTTCAATGTCTTGTCCTGTGAGCAACACATACCGCAGAACTATTCACAGTACTCTGTTGTGTTGTTTTATACCTAAAAAAATATATTTTTTAAACTTTATATTTTCTTCATTCATTTTAGTTTTTGTCTGGTTCTCCATTTTTATACTGCACATATACAGAATAAAAACAATATTTTATATTTTTATCCACCGTGGATAAAAAGGAAAAGAAGAAAAAAGGAAGAGCAGTGGGGCAAAAAGTTGAAAGCTCCCTTTCAACTTTTTGTTGAAAGTCCCCTTTCAACTTTTTGAAAGTTAAAAAATTTGTAAGAGGAGAGAAAAAATAGACAATACAAGAAAATACCCAGGGGTGAAAAACCTGCAAAAATTGAGATGAAAAAAGGTAAACCATGAAACACAATGTCACAGAAAATGTTGAAAACTGATTAATACAAGATGTATTTAGTGGCACCTACAGCCCAAGAGAGTGTATCTGTAAACATACACTCCCAAACCACCTGTGCATGTGTCTGTGTATCAGGATGACAGTATGAGAGAAGGTGGAAAATGTCTACAATGTGGCAGGTAATATCCACAGTCCTGAGACCAATTCAGTCATAAGAAGGTCCAAAAAAGTAAAGATATTGTCATGGTCATTTTTGAGACTACATTAGCGTTGGTTACTTTTCATTTTTACAATTGCAGGAGAATGTCACTGTTCAGATTAATCATTTTCTAGTATAACATTTAAAGCAGAGATTTTGATCTGAATATTTTGGCACATGTTGTTGTTAGATGAATCCATTTGAGGATGAGAAGCAGACAAATATTTTAACAATGTCATATTTTAAAATTTTTTTTAGATAAAACAAGTAAATGTAATGAGTCAAACAGAAGGCTTTTGCCACCTCAGTGACCTGTAAACAGGTTCTTATGTAAATAGTTCTGTACTCACTGACCTTCAGTGCTCTTCTAGTGCCCATCCTGGGGTCAAGACCCAGAGCTCCATAATAGAAAGGCTCACAGACATCACCTAAGAGATCCTGCAGCAGGCGGGATACCTGAAGCACAGTCACAAACTTTGCTTTGACATGTATTTTCGTTTTCCTTCCTTATTTGTTTTTCTGCACATAATGTGATTATTTAAGTGGTCCTTAGCATAACATGCAAAGCATACTGAAAGAAATAAAATATGTTAAATCGATTATGGTTGTAAAGAGTCACAGAACAATCATAGAAAAATTCACTTTATTGCTACAAGTGTGGGCCATTGCTTGAATTTTATGAATTCTAGTTTTCCAATAACTTCCACTTCAACTGGTGTATAAAATCCAGTAGGTAGGCACACTGACTGCTTCTACAAACATTTGTAAAGGAATGAATTGCTCATAGAATCACAGTGAATTCAAACATAATAGGATGTAGCTTATGCAGAAGGAGATACTGATATACAGAGTGCACACAGGTCACCAATTTTCTTTAGAGCCATTATCTTCAGACCTGACCTGAAGAACTAACCTGACCTTTATAGAATTGATTTTAATGACCAAGTAGCTACACCTAAACCTTGGTTTGGCTACACCCAAACCAAGTAGCTACACCCAAACCTTATTCCTATATTTCATCATTGCTGACCCAAACACTATAATAAAGACTATTTGTTATAGTCTTTATTATAATAAATATAATATTGATCAGAGGATCAGATCATCCTCTGATCTTCTTAATGATCAGAGGATGATCATTAATCATCCTTGTAATAGCAGAAAAAACCCTCCTCGCCCCCAAACACAGAAATAGTTTGGCTGCAGAGAAAACTTATGACTAACTTTATCAGGCTGCCCCAGCGCTGGACTAAATGCCCGGTTCGCTACAGGCAGTCGGCCCCACCGATGTGGGTCAGAATCAGATATCCTGATATAAAGAAACAGTACACCGACTGTCACCGTGATGCACTTCAAAGTCCCGGTACCACTTGCTCACTGTTCACTCTCTCCTTCTCCTTAACATGATGTTACTACCAGGCGGCTTGCCTGGTAGTAACATCAGTTGGCTGCAAACTGTTCAAGTTAAAGTTGTAGATTACAACCCAATGAAGCCAATAGAACTTCAACATCTGTAAAAAGCAGAGATGCGATCCTAAGGCCACCAAAACGGATCCCCTCAACACCTTGGCTGCACCTAAAAATTCTGTCCATAAAAGCTATGAACAGAATCGGTGACAAAGGGCAGCCTTGGCGGAGTCCAACTCTCATTGGAAACAAGTCTGACTTACTGCCAACAATGCGGACCAGTCTCTGTTGGACAGGGACCTTACAGTCCATATCAAAGGGCTTGGTACCTCATACTCATGGAAGACCTCCCACAGTGCGCACCGAGGGACACAGCTGAACACCTTCTCCAATACCACAAAGCCCATGTAGACCGGTTGGGCGAACTCCCACTCGCCCTCCAGGACCCTGCTGAGGGTTTAGAGCTGGTCCAGTGTTTCACAACCAGAATGAAAACCACACTGCTCTGCCTTAATCGCAAATTAAGGATCTGTTGACTATCCAACAGAACCTCCTCTCTAGAACCCCTGAATAGACCTTAAGAGTGTAACCTCACTGTAATTGGAGCACACTCTCTGGTCCCCCTTTTTGAATAGGGGGACCACCACCATGGTCTGCCAATCCAGGGGAACTGCCCATGTAATATTGCAAAGTTGCACCAACCAACACAACCCTGCAACATCCAGAGCCTTAAGGAACTCTGGGCTAATCCTATCCACTCCCCAAATCTTGCTGCAGAGGAGCTCTTTAACCACCTCGGTGACCTCACCCCCAGAGATTGGAGAGTCCCCAGGCTCTGTTTTCTCAACGCTTCCCACAGCATGTTCATGGGATTGAGGAGGTCTTCAAAGTACTCTGCCCACTGGATCACAATGTCCCAAGTCAAGGTCAACAGCACACCATCCCCGGTATAATCAGTGCTGGTGCTGTACTGCTTTGCCCTTCTGAGATGCCACATGGTGAACCAGAATCACCTCAAAACCGTGTGGAAGTCTTTCTCCATGGCCTCTCCAAACTCCTCCCACACACGTGTTTTTGCCTCAGCAATTCCGTAAGCCGCATGCAGCTTGGACTGCTGGTGGCCATCAAAATAAACATTAAGCCTTAAATCATACTGCTGCAACAGACTGAATGTTGTTCTTTATGTGGGGAATATTTGAGTACTTTTTAGTGTTGAATCCAAAGACATAAAATAGCGTTGTGGTTAGTTCCTATGGCAATGAGTCTGTAACTTGGCCGATACACAGGGTGAGAAATAAGTGGTTTTGAGTTGTACTTCAACAGTTTTTCCCTTTGCTGTGGAGCATAGGACGAAATTAGTAATATCTACATTTCCAAGTTTCATTGAGTTAACAGTGTTTCTCAATTCCGGTCCTGACAACCCCCTGCTCTACATGTGAGTGTTTCCCTTCTGCTACACACCTGAATTGAATTTGTGGGACATTAACAGCCTTCTAAAACATGGAGAGCAAGGGGGCCTGATAACAGATCACTGACAACAGAATTATTCTACTGTGGCAATGCGGCAATGGATAGCATGTAAAAGTCTCTTTGTCCCTCCAGCTATGGACCTCAACATATGTTACTGGTGTTCAAAGTTCTCCCAGGAGGTGGGAGTTAAAGTTCCGCCTCATAGGAGACTCTGCCAGACGTTCCCAGCATACCCTCACAACGTGTTTGGGCCTGCCAGGTTTGACCAGCATCCTCCCATACCACTGGAGCACCTCTCTGAGCCTATCAGCTCAGAGAGGTGCTGATCTGGTCAGTGGACAGATCAGCACCTCTCTTCACCCGAGTGTCCAAAATATATGGCCATAGATCAGATGAAACAACTACTAGTTGATCATCAAACTGCAGCCTTGGGTGTCCTGGCACCAAGTGCACATGTAGACACTCCTATGCCTGAACATGGTGATCGTTGTGGACAATCCATGATAGGCACAGAGGTCCAACAACAGAAGACCACTTGGGTTCAGAGGTGTGTGGTTAGGGGCCCGTTCTTCCCAACCACACACCTCCAGGTCCCACTGTCTTTTCCTATGTGAACTTGAGCAGTTAGATTTTAAAAATCTAATTTGACCTTATGTTACAAATTGAATTGTATGGAATTTATTAAAGTACAATGACATGTTTTTAAAACAACTAAATGTTTCAATATGGCCAAAATTAAAACATAAGGATTTACTTTGGATTTTATACATTTATATATTTTATAAATTTATTTTGGATTTTATATATAGACACTTCAGTGTCTCACCACTTGAAGCCAGTGGTGAGATCTAACCGCACATTACTAGTTACCAACATTCTTAAAGGCAGTTTTATCTATAACAGAAGTAGAAAGCTCTGAAAAGTATTGATGGGCAGAAGACTCACTGGCTTGTCATTATCCTGGAGTGTTTGAATTTTGCGTTCTGTCTGTGTTTTTTTGTTTTTTTAAATTATTATTTCTTGTTAATTCATTTTCAGCCTTGGTCTTGCTATTGCAGTTCATTCCTTTGGATTCAGATGCTTAGTTATTCTTGCACTTTCTTTAATTAGTGTTCAGGCTTCTCCCATTGTTCAATTTCTCCTCAGCTCCCTCTCATGTTCATTAGTCTCCTTTCCATTAGTACACCTGGCTTTATGGCTCTCTGCCTTATGCTTGCCTGCCTGTGTCTAGTCCTGTATCCCTTGGTGCCTACCAGAGAGTTTTTCATTGATTTATTAATTAAATTATCTTAATTTTATCTCCTGCCTCTGACTCTGCATGCATTCTGGCTCCAACAACACTCCATGTAGCACTGAGTTGCTTTGGAATTGAGTCGCTTTGGAAAATATTAGAAGTTAATCGTTAGTGTGTTTTAAATCAGACAAGATGGATTGTCCAGTATTAAAAGCTTGTCATTTCTGACAGAAAATCTACCTCGGAAAATCTTGTATTTTCAATTATGTGGATATGAGAGAGAACTTCAAGCTTTTATTTAAGCATAATAGTTATATTTTAGGACAACCAAATTTATTAAAGAAAGTAAAAAAAATATTGTTACATTACATTTCTTAATGTGGAATAGGAAGTAGCTATAATTAGTATGAGTACGTCAGAGCTTTACAAAACTAGTGATTGGATATTGAATATGTTTGAGTTCCTTATTTACCTTACTACTACTTTCCCTCAGTTGTTCAATCAAACATCTGTCTGCTGCTCAAGTGTTGAACTCACCTCAAACAAACTCAGATCCCTTGCTGAAGCACCTGTGTTTACTTCCGTATGGAAAGTCTCCATGGCACCTATTGCAGCTCCGTCCTCAGAGAGCAGAGATCCAGCCAGGCTCTGTCTTTCACTCAGATGCCTCTGGAGTAGAGTGTATGCCAGCAAGCTATCTGACAGTGAGCGATACAAGCTCTCCAAGCGATTATTTGTCAAATAATTCAGGATGTTGAGACCATTCTCACAGAAGAGACGCACAAACTGGGGCTTATTATTGATCAAAGCATCTGTCATGGAGTCCTCAAGGTCCTCATACTGAAAGTGAAAAAGAAAGTCAAGCAGTAATGTTTATAACATTGTTTTTCAAACTTTTTCCAGCTTCAAACTTTTAACCCATCTAGCAAACACTAACAGACCACCAAACTAGAAATTTCCTCGCAATAACACATCTTAATACGTACAACCTGAAATTAAAACATTAGGCTCTTAACACACTTATGGTTGTTTTCTGTCTTCATCAGATAAGGTACAGATAAGGTATTATCTATACCTTACCAGATATTTAGTTATTTGAATATAACATTTGAGAACCACTGAGCAAGGTGTTTCAGACTAGAAGCAAACTAAAACTCTGGTGTTCCAACAAAGTATAAACAAAAAATACCTTCCACTGTATGTCTCCATTGAAGAGCTCAGCTTTTGCGATGTCTACTCGGTTCCAGGCCACAGCCAGTTTTAGCTCCTCTGTGTACTCACTGGCCATACTGGTCAAACGTTTACTAGCTTAACACAAACACAGTAGACAAACAACAATATCAGAGTGACAGAAATGATAAAAATACATTGCCTTAGTTTTGCATAATCATTTCAGTAATAGAATACATGAGAACTATCATCTTTAAAATAATCTTCATGCAACATAAAATTAAAAACAAAGTTTGTAATCTTTATAAAATTAGATTGCACTGAATTTTAGACCATGCTAAGGATTCTACCAAAAGCATTTTTCCCCACACTAGTTCATGACAGTGGATGTGGTCGCTTGGCAGCGTAGATGGGTTGTGGCTGGAAACGGTTGGTAAATTACCCTGATTTGAACAAAATTATACCACCTTGGTGATTTCTTCATCAAGTGATAGATCAGTATGGACAATATGTGACCAACATTGTCAAAATTAATTGCAACATATGTTACACGAGGCTGTAATGTAATAATATGGAGTAATAAAGCAATAATTGGTATTGATTTAAAATAAATCTTGGTATTGATCATGACGATATGGTAATCTGTCCAGGTTGTACCCTGGTGCTGGTGCCCTATGATGGGTAAATCATGAAAATCTAAAAAATAACACTGGTTGAACAGAAAAATAAAACGAGTGTGATTTATTGAACAGAAGACATTTCTCTTCAAAGACTTAAGTTATTTAATGGCTTGATTTAGGCTTAATCAGATTGATCTGCAAGAGGATTATGTTGGCATAAATGAGTGAAGTTCTTCTAATTATTAAATGTTTTACATTCCTTGAAGTAGCTACAAGGTGAGGTAGCAACCATTTCCATGTACATTTATTCATTTATTACAAGCCTATTAATAGCTAGAGTTATTTTAAACATCTAAAATTTAGTTTTCCTTATCTAAAATGTGCCAAAATCATTCCTGCTTATTGCTTTGTATTATCCACCAGGGACTTAAAAGATCTCTTTTATCTACATGATTTCTCAGTACCATTAATACAATACAAATTTATATTCTTCCTCGCTTAAACTCCTGGAACAGATGTACCAGGAGTTTCAGTCTCTCCTGGTACATCTGTTCTAGGTACATCCAAATTTATGGCCCTGGACGTCAGCCGGAAAGGGGTAAAGGGCCTTCTCCTGGTCGGGGAGGATGTCCTGCCCCAAGTGGAGAAATTTAACTATCTCGAATGAGGGACACTTAAATATATATACAGTGCCTTGCGAAAGTATTCAACCCCCTTGAACTTTTCAACCTTTTGCCACTTTTCAGGCTTCAAACATAAAGATCTAAAATTTTTATTATTTTGTGAAGAATCAACAAGTGGGACACAATCGTGAGGTGGAACAAAATTTATTGGATATTTTAAACCTTTTTAACAAATAAAGCAATATTATTCGGCCCCCTTGCGTTAATACTATGTAGCGCCACCTTTTGCTGCGATTACAGCTGCAAGTCGCTTGGGATATGACTCTATCAGTTTTGCATTTCGAGAGACTGAAATTCTTGCCCATTCTTCCTTGCAAAACAGCTCAAGTTCAGTGAGGTTGGATGGAAAGCGCTTGTGAATAACAGTTTTCAGCTCTTTCCACAGATTCACGATTCGATTCAGGTCTGGACTTTAACTTGGCCATCCTAACACCTGGATACATTTATTTGTGAACCATTCCATTGTAGATTTAGCTTAATGCTTGAAATCATTGTCTTGTTGTAAGATAAATCTTCCTCCCAGTCTCAGGTCTTTTGCAGGGTACTCAAAGCTTGTGCTATCCAGCGCTCCAGCATGTCTTCAACATGAGCCTGTGCCCACAGAGGGTCCCTGTGATGTGGAAAACATCCTGCATTGTTCCGGTACCAAAGACACAGCGTCCCTGTTACTCCAGGGACTACAAGCCTGTGACACTGACCTCCCACATCATGAAGTCCCTGGAGAGACTCATCCTGGAGCAGCTCCACACTCTGGTCCAACCACATTTGGACTGCTTGCAGTTTGCCTACCTGCCCAAGCTTGGAGTTGAGGATGGCATCATCTTCCTGCTCAACCGGCTCACCTGGATCAGCCGGCGAGCACTGTGAGAATTATGTTCTTTGACTTTTCGAGTGCATTCAACACCATCCATCTGTCTCCACTGGATGAGAAGCTGATGGCGATGCAGGTGGATCCCTCCTTGTGTCTTGGATTGTGGACACAACAGTGTCGTCAGCAACACAGGAGCTCCACAAGGGACTGTCCTCTCTCCCTTCCTCTTCACGCTCTATACATCCAACTTCAGCTATTGCACTGTCATCTCCAGAAGTTCTCAGATGACTCAGCTGTGGTTACTTGTATCAGAAAGGGTGATGAGACTGAGTACAGGGCTGCTGTGGACAACTTTGTCACTTGGTGTGAGCTGAACTAGCTGCAGCTCAAAGGAACAAAAACCAAGGAACTGGTGGTGGATCTGAGGAGGAGGCTCAGGCCACTGGTGACCCCTGTTACCATCCAGGAGGTCAGTGTGGACATTATGGAGAACTATAAATATCTGGGTGTCCACATTGATAAAAAACTGGACTGGGTCAAGAACACTGATGCTGTGGACAGGAAGGGCCAAACTTGCCTCTACTTTCTGAGGTGGCTGAGGTCATTCAACATCTCCCGGACTTTGCTCAGGTTGTTTTATGACTCTGTGGTTGCCAGTGCCATCCTGTATGCTGTGGTGTACTGGGGCAGCAGGCTGAAGGTGGAGGACACCAACAGACTGCACAAACTGATCCAGAAGACCAGTAGCGTCGTTGGAGTGGAGCTGGTTAGTGGTGTCAGAAAGAAGTATCCTGTCCAAGATGCAGGCCACCTTGGACAACAAGTCTCACCCAGTCCATGGACGTGCTGGCCGGATACAGGAACACCTTCAGCCAGAGACTCATTTTGCCAAAGTGCACCACAGAGTGCCACAGAAAGTAATTTCTGCCTGTTGCTATCAGGCTTTACAATGCCCAAGTCTGTGCTAATTGATGCAAATTTTTCCTGTGCTCATTTAAAGGTTATTTATTGATTAATAAATTGCATATTAATATACTCAATTCAATTCTATGTATATATCTATCTATATCTATATATAATATTGCACGCCCCATTTTACAGTTTTTTTATTTGTAAGAAAAGTTTAAAATATCCAATAAATTTTTTTCCACCTCACGATTGTGTCCCACTTTTTGTTAATTCTTTACAAAATAATACAAATTTTAGATCTTTATATTTGAAGCCTGAAAAGCAGCAAAAGGTTGAAACGTTCAAGAGGGTCGAATAGTTTCGCAACGCACTATATATATGTATATATATTATATTGTTTGAGAAATATAGAATATGTCAAACATGTATGATATTATATATCTTACCAATACAATTTCCCATTTAAATTGTAATAAATTATAGTGAAAGTTAATAAATACACAATTTATGAACATTCATATTTCAGGATATATCACAATGACATGGCACTCATTTGTATATTTTGCAATATGTATCAATATATTACATGGATATATAATATTTGACAATACATGTATCTTCAATATATATTTCAATGTACTTACCACATATATAAGAAATTTAAAGAGGAAATAATATATTAGAATTTATTACAATAGATTTCCAAATATATTTTGTTTTTATAAGGGATGATGTTGTAATTAATAAACAATCCCCGAAATAATTCCCCATCACTTACCTCTCACCAGGGCTTTGAGGAGAATTGTGTCGAAGTCATCAGAGCCCTCTTGCTCTCCATGAAAAACAGTAATGAGATCTCTCCTCTGATAAATACTCAAAGCCTGGATAAAAAGCAAACAATCATTGTTTGAAACAATGTAATACTTTATCATTAATGCCTGATGCATTCAGCTAACCCAATAGGCACACCATCCATCCATCCATCCATCCATCCATTTTCACCCGTTTATCCGGGGTCGGGTCACGGGAGAAGCAGTTTAAGAAGCGAGGTCCAGACTTCTCTCTCTCCAATCACTTGATCCAGCTCTTCCGGGGAAATCCCAAGGCGTTCCCAGGCCAGCTGGGAAACTTAGTCTCTCCAGCTTGTCCCGGGGTTTCCCAGGGGCCCGGAAAATCTCACCAGGGCGGTCTAGGACATATCCTGAACAGATGCCAGAGTCACCTCAACTGGCTCCTCTCGATGTGAAGAAGAACGGCTCTACTCTGAGTCCCTCCCAGATGACCGAGTTTCTCGCCCTGTCTCTAAGGGAGAGCCCAGACACCCTACGGAGAAAACCTATTTCGGCCGCTTGTTCTTTCGGTCATAACCCAAACTCATGACCATAGATGGGAACGTAGATCGACTGGTAAATCGATTTTGGCTCAGCACTTTCTTCCTCATGACGGACCAGTACAGCGCCCGCTTCACTGCAGACGCTGCGCCAATCCGCCTGGCAATTTCCTGTTCCCTTCTTCCCTCATTCATGTACAAGATCCCGAGATACTTAAACTCCTCACCTTGGGTTATCTGCGTATCCTTTCTGAACATTCTGCTTCTGTAAAAGCTTTTCTTGCAGCATGCAGGGCTGAAATGTGCTTGGCAACCCATTCACTTTTGGTGGTGCCCTCTAGCGCTGGAGCTAGGCCTGTCGCGATAAACAATAAATCAATTAATCGAATGATAAATTAAAACTATCCACTTCATTTTAATTATCGGCTTTATCGTTTCTTCCGGCCTTTTTCTCTTTCTGTTGATGACTTTGAATGAAAAAAGGCTCAACTCCGGTGCTTCCACTGACCCGCCCTTCCTCATTTCCTTAGTGTAAGACCCAGCACACACTACACGATCTTAGAGCTGTCGGCCCATTTTCAAAACCTGAGAGACACATTAGCCGACAGAAATCCCAGGTATAACGGTTCGATCGGGTTTTATTGTGCTGTGCTGTGTGGTTGTGACGGTGCGGTGAGAGGGTGGAGAAGGAGTTAGCAATAGTGGTTAGCCACTCTAACCCAAAACAGCAGGACGCGCTGTTGAAGTATTCCACACTTTCACTTTATTTTGCTTCGTCCATTTAAAGCCAGTCTCCACGGTACTAAGATTATAATCTCATACATGAGAAAAGTAACGATAGTTTACCGCTCCGCAACTCATCATCACCGATGATCTTCTCTACAACAAGAGTTCTCACTCTGCACAATAATACAACTAAGGAAAAAGGGAATAGG
>CAEGAD010094167.1:0-18073 GCA_903067055.1 Poeciliopsis paucimaculata | reverse complement strand
GATATCCTCTGACTTTGAAGGTACTGCTGTGCTGTTTTGATTTTAACCTGCCTTGGACATCCTTTTGTAAATATGCTGCACCTGCCATCGTTGATTCACTGCACTAATAGATAATAAATTTCACTAAAGTATTCTCCGGCCTTGGCCAGGCATTCTTTTTTGTGTGTGGTTGCCCAAGTCATAAGAGAACCCCGTCACACAAACAAAATGAAAAAAAGAACTATGACATGCTCCTCCTTCTTTGTCCTCCTCATTTTTCTAATTGTTTCACAGACTGTCGGTACCAATTTCTCTTCTTACCTTCTTGACAAAAATTAAAATGAAATTTGGCACATTTAAAAGATGCAAATATCTTTACCAGTTGTTTTCTGTGTTTCTCTTATCTGCTGGCGGGAGCATGTTTTGACCCGCATATGAGAACACCCAACTCGGCATGTCTGAGCGTCGGTGACACAGAGTAGAAGTGTGTGTTTTTGCCCTGCTTTGGTCAGATTTGCTGTTGCCGCTTTTGAAAGTTTGCAGTGAGGTAGCGCAAATGTGGCTCAGTGCGCACGACATCACGCGCAGTTCAAGGTGTCTACTGTAAACCGAGCTCGAAAGAGTGCTAAAAATAGACAATTTAGTTAGTTTGACTAACAACATCAATGATATTAATTGTGGAACACCTTCAATTCCTACATGCTGTGTGTGGGGGCAAGAGGTCTCGTTGGCAGGGCGGGGTACCCCCCTTGGATAATTGTAGAGGAAATGCTGATGTGTGGCATATTTAACTTTTTTAAAAAAAATGTATTTGTTAACTCTGCAAGTAATGTTAATGCTTTCAGACTGTCAGAACAAAACATCTCTGTTTTGTTTGTTTGTAAAGGTAAGTTTTAATGTCTTAGATTTTACTTTAATTAGTAATGATAAATACTAAGAAAATAGGTACAATTAATAAAAAATAGCATAATTTTGTTAGTCAATAAATTGACTCAGCTTTATAATTATGACATAATGACTTTATTGCTTCACTGGTAGTAAAAATAAAAGCATTTGCATTTATATGTAGGTATTATTTTGTTGGATAATAGTCTTTTTTTGTTCAAATATAAATCACTTGTATGTTCCAAATAAGAAAAGTTAAGCAAAAGTCACCAAAGTGGTTTCAGCTGCACCGCTACTCTGCCAGCCCCAAAGCAGAAATCAGATAATTACAAAAAAACAGAGACAGCAACCATTCAGAGCAAGCATATGGATGTCTGTTGATGGTGAGCAGAGCATTACTCTGCAGCCTTTGAAAGTGTCTTAGCAACACCTGGAAACTGATAAACACCAATTGCTTCTAATTGCAGCACTTTCATAATGATGTGAGGGTTGTGTAAACTGTGTGCAGTTAGTCTCATAGCTTTTCTGCTGCCTGTTTGCTTAATAAATGCAATGATTTATCATAAAAAAACAATATTTTTTTATGATAACATTTTATGCCATTTTTAAAATTTGTCAAATGTAACCTCAAGCATAAAGGAATACATCAAAGGTTATACAAAGTCAGTTTTTATTTAATAGGATTCCCACTTTGGGGAAAACATCCTGCTTGGTTACTGTACCATGAAAGAAACTTCATGCAACCAATAAAGACTGTAGCCCGTAGCTTTCACTTCATATATCGTTAGTAAGACCTTGGACATACTAATCCTTACATACATCAGATTCTTGTTCAGTGCATACTTATTTACAAGCTCTGAAAGGTGCACACATGAACACCTCTGTCCATGTAAATTATTCCAAATTTTACTACATAATATCAATATTTACACATTATTAATGCAGGATTCAACAGATATAATGTAATATATCTAAGCTTAGACTTTAAGAAGTAATAAGTTTTTCTTTAATGTTTTGAATTCTACTGTGTGCAAATGAATCTTTACTGTAAAGATTCAAAAAGGCAAGCTGAAGTGACAAACCTTGTGCCTCATTATGTCAATGTTTTTCACAATACTGTTGGAAATCAGCTAACAAAAGCGACATTGTGTTGCTTATTTTGTCAAGAAAACACTTTTGCTTGATCATTTTTAGCTTTCATTGCACAAAACAGCCCAGAAGTTGCAATGACTCACACTTACTGTAAAGTTTACTTTCTCTGTGGACACTGAGGGCGCAGAACCCTGATGTTTGATTGCATCTATGGAGACACTGATGAAGATTCAGTCACCAAGCTATGTAGAATGCTTCAAGAGGGTTCATGCGGCAGTGAGCATGGCCTTGTCTTCTGAATAATTTTGCATTTCAGTGAACTGTGAAACAGCCTTGAACTGTCAGTCCAACACAGTCAACAACTTTTAAGTATTGGAAAAAAATAATTAAAAAAACAGTTTTATTGCAGCACTAGGTTCTTCATCCTAATAGACATGCAACATATGCAACATAAAGGATTGAAGTTTTTCACAGTTGTTTGAGCCTGAAAATGCTGCTATAAAAAATCCCAAAATGAAGCACATTATTGCATGAAAGGGTTTAACAAATGTAAACTGAGAGCTTGCAAAAGCCAAAGCCTCACAAATGCAAAAACGGCTGAATGTTTCTGTCTATCTAAATAGTTGGATTTCACTTGCCTGGACTTCCGTCACCAACAGACTTTTTAAGATACAGTTTTACTACAAGTCATTTGTTTAAATGGGCCATGTTTAAATACCGTCTAAAACAAAATAAGAATTTAAAATTGTTGTTAATGAAAATGCACCAGGGGCTAAAGAACCTCTAGGTTCAGCCAAGTAATTAACCCATAATGAGAACAATTCTGCTCAGTATTCCTGAAACCTAAAACCTGTAAGGCAACATTTATAGCTACTAACCAAATATTTCATCCATGATATAACAAGCTTTCAGGGTTTACAGCTTGAAATCATCTGCTACAGAATGATTGCTCGCATCGGAGACAAAAACATTCATCTTATCTTTTTGAACGTCAAAATATATTTTAGTCTAATGTTGTTGTGTGATGGATGTGATTAGATATACTTGGGACACTGTCATACAGCTTCACTGCTGTGTTACTACCTCAGAAGTACGCTTAAACGGTTGATATAGTTTATGACATACCACTCACAGTCGCCGACAGCTTAAGAGCCTCTGTCATGTCTGTAGCATTATTATAAGTCATGACTGTGATAGATTAACGAGTTGCGCTGATGTGCAGACTTCATATTTTCCTACAACGCTTGATAACTTAAGTGATATTATTCCTGTATGCTTGGTATAAATTGGTTTTTATGCTCTGAGTGCACAGTTCATTTTGTAGTCAGTGGACAAGAACCTTCTTCAAAGCTCATATGGATATGGCTCATTGTCCTGAGTGGTGTCTTATGTTGGATTACATTTATAGCTGCTAACTTTTCTTTCCCCTGAGAAGCTGTACATAAGTGGTGTCTTGCCACATTTCTTTGGCAATGTAGATTTATGTGTTACATTTTTTTTTTTTCAAAAAACTTTTTGATGAATTTTTTTTTAACTTCATGTCTTTGTGTCTCTTCTATTGCTTGGTGAAGTGTATGTATTTAGAAACACTGTCAGTATCTGAAAGGAAGACAAAATGCTACCATAACAGAAATGTTTTGCAAAATATGTGTGGTAAAAATGCTAGGCTTTGTCTTTAATTTTTTTCTATAAATGAATATTAGGTCAACTGTACATTGTCCGGTAACACTTATGGCTATTGTAAATGTTCTGCAGTAACTTATCAAGTTTGAACAATATGTCTAAATTTGTTTTAAACTAGTATATTCATTAAGTAGCTGTGTGAAAATTTTTGACTTCTATGTGACATGTTAAAGCTACACTGATAAGACGATAAGGAGCTTCTCTCCAGTATTGCCTCTGATTTTTAATCAACACTAATCACTCAATAGCAGACATCTAGTTGGAACTATCAACTCTGATGATTAGACATTAATATGCAAATATGCATAACGCTATACCCTACACATATTTGTCTCTATACTAGTGGAAATTTCCCACAAGAAAATAGACTGTCACAAATATAATCAGAACACATCAAGGAATCTTTTGTTTTATTGTGAAAATTAACACACTTAGACACCCAATTCTATTTTAAATTTGTCGAGTTATGACATAATTATCACTAAACCCAGAATGCCCATCTCCAGAGGCAATATGAACAATATTAATGCTCACCTTTACTTACCTTTGCTTAGTGTTAAGGAATTTAACACTAAGCAATGACTGGGGCCCTACATTAGAAAAATATTTTTTGTTCTGTTTTTCTTAATGGTTTCTATATAGATAGGATTTTTCAAAAAACACACAATATCATAGGCAAAGAGGAAAAATGAATGGTCTTGGGGCCCCCTTGTGGCCGTGATAAGTTACGCAACGACATTACGAACTTCCTGCTGTGCTATGCGCAGTGCGCACTGCGCATACACACTTACAACGTAGCCTAGACAATGTCATAAAAAAGGACAAATCCTTCGGTGATAGAAGAAAGGAAGATGAAAGTTTGGGAATAAAAAACAAGCCAAAGGTATGTTTTCTGGTCACATGGTAATATAATGTTTATCAAAACAATTTGTGTAGTCGCTAATAGAACATTAGCTTGCTAATTAGTCACCAAAATACTACTGCTAGAATGTACATATGTGTCTAAAACCGAGCTTTTTCTTGAAATGAGTTGATTATTAGGGTTATATTTTGCCCTTTTTGGCTTCAGAACAGTATTTTTGACTTTTGCCAGTTTGCATCAGGCTACATAACTTCTAGCTAAATGTCAGGAAAGAATGTTGGTGCAGAAGTATTTGTGCCTTGCAACTGAGAAGCAAAAGTCAGAGGGAAAAATTATATAGGAGTTTAGTAATTGAAGATTGTTTTTAAATCTTTCACAAATACAAAACAGTTCCACCTTGTCAAGATGTCAGTATTTTGGGGTGGTGTAGTGGGGATTTATATTGTTTACATTCAGTTGTCTTTCAGATGTCATGTTTCAGTTCTTGTTTTCATGTGTCTTGGTAGTTCTCCCGCTCTGTCTCCTTTCAGTTAATTTAGCTCATGTTTTTAACCGAGTCATGTCTTTGTCTGGTGCAGGTTTTTTGTATGTCTAACTTGGTGAATGCCTACAACCTGTCAAGTTTCAGTACCAAAATAAATCCATGAAATGCCACGCTGCCGTTCACTTTTTGGCTCATCTTTATTTCGTTCATCACCAATCGTGACACACCTCTATAATTTCTTGATTATAAGACACAAATTGTATTCTTTGAGACACAGTTTAAAAAAATCTTACACGTACAATTTTGTCCCAGAAGATCCAAAACAAATGGTGCCAAACAAATCCACATACCAACATTGGAAAAAAGTGAGTATTTCTGTATCACAAATAATAAACTACTGTGAAACCGTCAGAAATTCTTCAGTACGGACATACTTCATCTTGCAAGTGACAAAATACTGCTCTAATATTTGTGCTCCACTCAGTCCAGTACATTTAGAGAAAAAGTAATTCAAACTCCTTAGCACAGAAACAAGTCAGTGATTGGAACTACACGAAACTGCTGATGCAAATACAAAATCCTGCTTTACAAGCCGCACCGTCTTTTTTCACGCGCTTTAGTTCTGCCCCATTTGTCACGCTGAAAGTGGAGCAAAACATTTTGTGCCATTAGTCATTGTGTTTCTTTCATCTCTTCCTCAGAAGCGTCCATGCCAAGGGACCCTGCACACCACGGATCATCTGCCTCACCCAACTGAGTGGCCATCTTTCCTCTCAGCGGTAGGCAGGACTGAGCAGGTAATCAGAGGGCCACTGCTTTGGGGTTAGGGTTTTCCTTCACCAAACAATCTGACAGTTGAAGTATTCACTATTGCCATGCATACACACAGTTAGTAAAGTGGAAAAAGCCAGGCCAAGTTGGATGATTTATTAAATAATTAAAGATGTAGTCTATCGCTTTTGATGCAAATTATTTTCCCAAAAGTCTGGAGTAAAGATAATTAAGGAGTGGTTCAGATTAGGGTGTGGACGGTCAGTTAGTTGGCGCTTGGTTGATGAGGGAACAAGGTGAGTGTTTTTATGTGTAAATATATGTTTAGTTTTTCTGCAGAATGTGTAGTTCGTTATTGGGGGTGACGGTTGTATTTTGTCACTAGATGGTGCTAATATTCTGCTAATATAGAAAATATGTTGTATTTTATTTCATGACAGAAATGTTAGCGTTTAATAAATACATGTTTTGTAAAATATAGCTGTAGCACATGGGGTAAAAGATTCATATAAAATGTTAGAACAACACTGTTTGCGTTATTAATGGTATTTTATTTGTATATTTTGTAGCTCTTATGGTGTGTTCACATGCAAAGATGAACCTTCAGTGAGAGAGATCATCTTTTCAACCGTGACGCTACACTGCTAGAGCATCATGAAAATGGTGACGATCATTGCAGTAAAATGTAAAGAATTTGTTTTGTAACTTTCCAAGGGTAACAGTATTGATGAGACTGCAATGGGCCTCCGGGAGGCAGAAAAGAATCGCTGGAGTAACATTCTCACACACTTAATGAGCATTATTCAATCACTGGCAGAAGTAACCTGGCACTTCAGGGATCTGTGGACATTACATCAGGCCAACAATGGGAACGTTTTAAAAAGGAACTGATAGCTGAGAGATCGAGTGAGACGCATTGATGGTGGATCACAGCATATCGCATATTTTGGGAAAACAATACAAATTGAGCAGCCTTTATAAGTGATAAAGTACTGGAGACAGTGGTGTCAGAAATAAAATATTCCACATATTTTGCAAAAAATAAAATGAGTCATCAAGAACAGATGTCTGTTGTAAATCTTGGTGAAACCACCAGAGATGAAGAAACGTAGTGGAGTTTCTTTTAGCTCCTGAGCAAGGCATCACTGCACTAATATGTGAGAGACACCAAATTTATTATTTATTTATTTTACTGTTCATGTGTATTATAGTTCACAGGTTTCCCACATACCCAATTTGTTTTGTTTATTATAAGTTTATTCATTCTTCATCGTAGCTTGTTAATTCTTTCTGAACTTGGTTTTGTGTCTGTCCTAGTACCTTGATCCTTGGTACTGATATTTCCTTTATGTCATTGAATGCAACCGTTTTATGTGTGTTCCTGGAACGTCCCGTTTGCGAGGCAGTGCACTGGTTTTCCGTTCGGCTGGGGAGCGTTAGGCACTGAGTGGGACAGGCTGAATTTAGTATTAAGGTAAATAAAACCTTTTCTTAATTCGCAAAGACAACTCCGGATGTCATCTGTACTGAAGCTACCATGTCTGTGTGATTCCCTGTGTCTGTATTTCAGTTTCACACCATTCACATTTTGGAAGTTCGACTGCGTGTCATGGATTTATTGTGCGGGGGTGTTTAGCTTGCTTGATAGCTAAATGAAGTTTCTGTGCAGCCAGTATAGTGAGAGAATTCTTATTAGAACTCAGGGAAATAACTCCACAGTAAAAGTTGAGACCCACTCACTTTCTGAAAAAAATTTGGTCATTCATATTTCCTGTGTGTGGTTTGGTATAACATTCTCTCCCAGATTAACGCAAGCAAACTATTTCAGTCAGCCAACATGTAGCTTTATGTTGCAGTGACTTCTAATTCAGGAAAGCACAGAAAATGTAATCAGTTCTGGGCAGCTAGTTTTAAAGATTCTCAGACCTCAGCAAAACATGAACAAATGAACATTAAAGCAATGCCGAAACACAACAGGCTGCGAATCACAAAAGGGCACTTTACCTATGAGATGCTTCATGAGCCAGAATCAGATGCAATATGGAAGCTGGAAATTTACTTTTTTTTTAATAGACTATACAATCCAGTTTTTAGAGGTTTACTTTTAATCCCTGGTGGTGGTCAGAAACATTTTTAGAGTGCGTTTGAACTTTGCGCAGCTTGATACACAGACAAGGAAGAACCAATTTAAGCATCTTCGAAACAAACTTATTTTTTCAAGCACAGTCTGATATTGATGGAATTGACTGGCTAGTGTTGTGAAAAAAAATAAATTGCCAAGCACTGTCGGGTGAAAATCCTTGTCAGGTTTATTTTATACCATGTACATGATATGACGGACAACCTCCCAAAATTCCCTAATGCACATGACCCCATTTGACTCCCTACTTTGCAATGTATATATTGCAGAAATACTTCTTTTCAGAATAAAACTTGTCACATGTACCTTGACGTATGAAGGGGTAGCTACTATATGCTGACTTAAAGGGGGTGAATATTTATACAATCGTTATTTTATATCTCCTAAATTAATGTAACTGTCATTTTGTAGAGATCAATCTTCACTTTGATATTTGAGTTTTTTTTCTTTTTATTATTATTTCTTTGGTCAAAAGTGAATCTTTTACCTCTTGATTTTCCATTAAAATTATATGGGAATTAACAAATACAACCTATAATCAACATGATATACTATGCATATACCTACTATCAGCATAAAATGCTTCTGTATATTTAAGATGTTCTATTTCCTCTTCTGCTGCCACCAATTTCTTTCTGGTTCCACCGAGTTGACCCTGCAGAAAATGAAGATTATTCTCCGTAGCCTTGACCTGGCGCTCCTTCTTCACAAGATCCTCGAGTCTCACCTTAACCCTTGTGCATGCGAAGCTGAAGCAACACAGTCAATGCTGCCTTGGGGTCCACATGGACCCCGTCGATGTTGCAAAGATTATCTACTGTTGTGTGTTACTAATACTAGCGCTGGTAGATTTATTATGACACGCACACACAGGCAATTGTGTTTTTTATGACGAGACTGAAATTCTTACCCATTCTTCCTTGCAAAACAGCTCAAGCTCAGTGATGAGAGCGCTTGTGAACAGCAGCTTTCGGTTCTTTCCACAGATTCTCAATAGGATTCAGGTCTAGACTATGACCTGGCCATTCTAACACCTGGATACGTTTGACATTGATGTGCTTTAACCTAAATAAAAGAAATATGAGAAAAATACATGCAAGGGTTAAAAGCCTCTCTAAGTCTTTTATAAATGTCCTATCTGGACGGGTCAACAGGGGATGAATATTTATACAATCATTATTTTATATTCCCTAAACTAATGTAATTGTTTTGTCAAAAGTCAAATTATTTTTTTTTTTATCCTATTTGATTTATAAAACCCAGAAAAACAACAAACCTTCCAAGGGCAAGAAATACTTTGAGTGCACACTGCAAGCACCTCATAATATTCCATCAAATCACCTTTTAATTAACATATGAGACGTAAATAAAAGTTACAATCAACATTGTATACTATTCATACCATCACCATAAAATGCTGCTGTACATTTAAGACTTTGAGTTTTGTCTTGTGCTGTCGCCCACTTCTTTTTAGTTCTGCTCAGTTGATCCTGTAGGAAATGAGTCTTCTTTTCCATTGCCTTCATCTGCCGCTCCTTCTTGGCAACAGCCTTGAGTGCAACTTTGAAAGAGTCGCAGCATTTTTTATAAATGTTCTCTCTGGAGGCCGCAACGTCAGTGCAAAGGTAGTGTGAATAAAAAAAATAAGTCTCTTAAACATATTTTACCATTAACACATACGAAACTGATCAGCATCATAAATAAACAAATCCTATAAAACAACGGCTGGAGACTATTCCGTCACTGAATGCTTTGTCATGCATACTGATACTCAGTATGTGAATAAATTAATAGTTTAAAACAGACAAGACATCTAAAGACATCTCAAAGTTTGACATAGAAAATAAGTGCACCTGTTATGAATAAAGTGAAATAACAAATTACACTTCATATTAAGTGTGGAATATATTAGGTATTTAAAGGTCGTGGTCATGCATTAATATCACAAGCTTCAGGCACTAGAAAAATTGGAGACAAACAGGTCTTGACAACAAATGCACTGAACACATTCTTAATTAGGTTTAGATTTCAAATAAATAATAAAAATAAACAACTTAAGCAACGTTTTAATTTGACATGACCTTGGAAATATCCACTGCAGCTACAGTCTTCCTTGCTAAACATTTTAAGCAAATAACCAATATCCTAACTTCTTAAGGAGCTTAAACTTCACAAAAACCCAGATGAAAAGAGAAAACTCTACTATATTTGCTGTGTAATTCAGGAAATTTAAATGTTTAAATGCATTTAAATGTTAGCTCTAGACTTACACAAACAAAAGGCTTTTTATTGTAGAAAGGAAATGTCATGGATTCAGTGCTTGAATAACGTCTTAACTTAATGAGTCAACGCACAAACTGTAACACTTTACATTTTAACTGAGACCTTAACGACATGCTTAGCCAAAATCCCCTTGTGCATTAATTATTTGGTTTATTAATTGTTCCTAATGCCTTAAAAAAATCTATTACCATTTTAGATTAAAAATATTTTTAAATCAAAAAATAATTACCCTAATTCAACCTATAAAATCTACTTAACAGTAAATACACAACCTCATACACAAGCTTCCGAACACAATACTTTTAAGAATTAGCTACCATTTGCTAATCAACAACAACACAACATGCTGGTTATACATTCACAAGCAAGCTGTACAGCCTGCTTCACTGCCTCCAATTCACGGTCGCTGAACTTTGAAAATTGCCGGTGAAAAGTCTGCCATTTTCTAGAAAGCACAAAAATGTAAAAACAACGAAAAATTATAAATAGAAAGCAAAACAATAAAAACTTTACTTTATTATTTGATTAATGCCATAGGATACGAATCCAAGCCTGTCACTGTCTCCAATACAAAAAACGGATCGAAGCATGTAAAAGACCAAAACTCAAATGGGTGGGAATAAAACAGGATGAATATACTGGTAATCACTAACAAACATACCGTCCATCCCAAATTTACTTTATTACAATGATTGTTGCCCAGCTGTTATTTACGCAATTACATTATATCTGATTCAGGAAATGGCTAAAGGGCAATTTCACCGAAGTCTTCACTACATTCAGCATTTTTTATCTACTCTAGTTAAAAAACTGCAACACCTATACTTCTCAAACCTAGACAAGATTATTCTTCTCTAATAGCAGAATATTTAAAACAACGTTTATGATTTGTGGCGCAATAATGACATCACTGAAGCCACGCCCACTCTGAGAACATACTGAAGATTATTGGCTTACTGGTCCTGGTTCTCTCTGTATGTTAAATAAGACTGACACTGCATCCGAAAACTGTTGATAATCAAACATGAGATGTTTCAAACCTTACAGGAAGATCTCGCCCATCCTTCGCCACAAAACAGGAAGTGACAGTAAATCGTTTCTGGAAGGTCGGGTTTCAGCCAAACTTGTTCCTGGATTTGCATTGAACTTTACCGGAGGCATTTCTGAACATTTGTCAAATGCGCTGCCTGGTGGTCGGGTGTAGGAACACTCAGCATTGACGACACTGAGTGAATGGCCTTGCTGGAGCTCTTGTGGTAGCCATGAAGCCTGAGCATCGATGGCCGCTCATTAATTCATTAGAAAACATACTAACGATAAAATAAAATGTTTCTTTTTACCAAGGAACTAATTTAAGTTCCTTTATTTTAAAGGAGTTTCAATTAAATTTGAAATCGATACAGCAATTCACTTGCTTCTTAAATCCTTCAGATTGTTTTGCGATTATGAGAAATTATCAGACAGATTTATTTACTTTAAAGCAGTTTCACGTCTTATTATTGCTTTACCCACTGAGCTTGTCTAACTTTCATCTGATCCCAAATATCTAATGCTTAAACAAAGTATATGCTGTAATTATAAATTAATTCCTCAGGAAATGGCCTCCAGTTTACCTTAGTACATCCAGCTGGTCTCACTGAAACTTTATGTGGGTCAGGCAGGACTTAGCGAGTCACCTCATGACTGTGATTGCCAGAGGGTAAAGGTTAACTGACCACATCCTCATTCCACTCATCCAACACCTGGAAATATCAGGGCTAAGGGGAACAGGTTTTGCTCAGAAGGAGGAAAATCTTATTTTTGAAGAAAAGTCTGGAAGGTGTACCTATGAATTTTAAAGTTTATAATTTAAATTAAGATTGATTAGTTGTCCTGTTAAAGTAAAATGTTAACATTTACCACGTTTTGACCTTTAATATTCCACATAAAATCAGTCACAAGAATGTTATTTAATCCTGAGTTGAAATATGATTCCTTATTATAATCCCTTAATTTACATCTTTCTGCTGCAAAAATGGAGTGACCTAAAATAATAAAACCTAAGGACAATTTTTTTTTTTATTTACAGCTAGAATACAAACTGAAGTTAAGTTTCTATTTGTTGGTAATCAAGCTTGGATTATTATCAATGATGAAATAATAATGATTGAACGACATCAGAAAGCATACAAGAAGACAATTCTCTAGATTTTGCAGGCATTATCATGTGGATTGTTGTAAAAAAAAAAAGTGTAAACATCTTTGACACATTGCTGCCTTACAAAAACAAAACATAAAGCAAATTAATGCACAAAACAAGACCAATAGGGCACAGCGAACTCAAGTCGCAAACACCCCAGTAGATTAAAGCAACAAATAATCCGCTGAAATAAAAATAATTAAAAAATCTTGTTTCCACGCTCCACTGAAACCAATATGTATCTGTAATCAGTAGCAGAGGAAAGTCAAGTCAACCTAATTACAGGCCGTGTAATGAACCACCTGCTGTGAGACTATGTTGCCGAATGAAGTGGGCCAGAAATGCTGTGTGCTCATATTGTGTACTCACAGACTCTTTGACACACGCACACAAACATTCACACACAAATCATGTTTTCCACCAATTACACTCTTGCTCAGAAAGAATTGTAAGACCTCCACAGAAAAGCGAACTCCTGCTGATGTGCATGCAGATCATACTGAACACAAATTTTCCGTAAATAATATCTAAGGTGACAAATGGGGAGAACAGTCATCAGTGTTTCTGGTGTAATCATAGTTAAAAGTTTTTGTTGCTGCAAAATCACATGCTTGAAAGAATTCACACATCAATCAAACATAGGAGTGGAAATTAGCAACCACCACTGGTCAAATACAGGTACATTTATGAAATGGTAGGTAAATTTGATCAGTTTATAATCAGTGTTTAATTTATACCATTGGTGATTTGGGATAAACACTGCAACTGAGCTGTGGCTAGAATTCTGAAGTTGCCATTTTCTGAGAAAATGTAGTGATATTGTACATTTCTTAAGTAAAGTGAAAATGTAAACCCAAAGTTAAACAACTGTTTTTATTAGAAAATAAATAAATAATAATAAAAAAAAAAACAAGTTACATGACTGGCTGTATCAATGAGAGTAAATTGTCAAAATTCTGTCATAAATGTTTGCAGCAGGCTAATGGCGTTTTGGTTGCTTTGACATGCTGTACTTTTAAATTTTTGTCTTTGTGTGCCCAACGTTTGCAAATATGTTTAAAGTAATTGTCTAAGATGTCAGAATATTTGTTCTTAACCTGAGAGTATTTTCAACATCTAAATATAATTTTTAGACATTTATTAGAAATTTTGATAGACTTCTGTTAGTGTAGATTAACAGAAAGTGTGGAATGAATGGCTGTCACCTCAATAGCTACATTTAATCACTCATTTCAGGATTTTCATATTTTTTTATCTCCATAATTAATCTAAAATCTTAATTACCATTAGAATTAAACTAATGTTCAATGGATAAGTAGAAGGGAAGAATACAGTGTGTTTTAAATTGTAGTAGAAAGGCATAAAATGAGGGCAAACATCAACAAAGGGGGTAAATGACCAGAGTTTTTGGCAGCAGGTTTTTACAGTATACAGTATTGCAGCATGTAGGATATGTTGTTTATTTTACAGTGCAGTTTGTTTTTAAATGGTAAAGATTAAGAAGAAAACCTGAAGACTTTTGGTTAGTGGAGGAAGAAAAATGTATTTCCACTCCTGATCATGGCACGAAAATTAATCTATAGAACACTGACATCATTCATGTTTACAGACTATGTACCCATTTTGGCAGTTTTCACACAGATGCACACACAGACAAGCTATAGCTAACCATCTAACCTTTTATCTCTAGATGATAAATGTTGGCTATGAAGGATTCTGCCTTGGACAATGTTGCCAATTTTCCCCTTTGATGGTTCTGAAATTCGAACAGAGATTTTTTCTGAACTTTCAATTAATCATCCTGGACAGTGTCCACTCAACCAGCAGAGCTGAACACAAAGGCCAGACCCGTTTCCAGACATGCACAAACACACTGACATGAAACGTTCATTGCACATCCACTCTAACATACACACTTGCATGAACACAACTGCATAGTGTAAAGTTAATAGACGTAAAGACACTGGGATTTGGCTGGCTAATTTTCCCTGCAAGACCTTAGGTAGAGAGACTGACTTGGTAAGTGTGGGTGACTGAGAAGAATTATTGCCAAGGCCTACCTCAAAGAGCAGAGTTGGGCTCCAATAGACAGAGAGGCAAATTGTGTCAGGTAGGTTTCACCAGAGTAATGAAACGTGGAGTCCTTTACCATTTGAATTCGGCAAAAGAGAAGTCTTGCTGATGTTTCGTGTGCATAAAACACATTTTGTTGATTTGAACACCAGTCTAACATTCAGTGACAGGATTGGAGTAACGAGAGAAAGCAACAGTGATGATAACCCTTCTGAGGCAGTGGCCAGCTCAACATTTGATCTGGAAAACACTTTGTTTATTGTTCCATGCTGGAGAGCTAGCCTCACTTGCTTATTTTGCGAAGAAAATAGAAATTGTACTTGGCACTACTTTTACATAACCTAGGAAACCCTCTGGAAGTACTAAACACAGCTTTACTAGCCGGTGAAGCTAGTGGGGTTAATAGGTACTCAGCCATAATCTATCTCTCAAGTCAGTAACCAACCAGAGATTGTCATTCTTGATAAATAGTAGAAGACACCTGTACAGATCAATGTGACCATTGTTTGAAGAGGGCTTCTCTGTCCAATTCTGTAGCGATGACATGATGACAGCTTTAACTGCAGTTTGATGATGCTTCATCAATTCTTGACATAAATTCCTTCAGACAGCAAATATTAGATGAGAGTGAAAACTGTTCGCATGCTGTGTATTCTTTGATTGCTGTCCTCCTCAGTCATACTGTCCAGCACGTTATATTTGTGTTTGGTTAGATTAACAGCTTCCTGCCTTAAGCAATATGCAAACATAGACTAAACATTGTGCTGATGTCCCAGTATCAGACACTGTAGGGACTCTTTGTCCACAACCATCCTCGGGGTTCTGTGTTTGCCCTTGCCTTCAGCTGCATCAGTTCCACCAGCTGAGCTTCAGAGAGATTGGAGTCCTATAGAGATGGGCAAATTCGCGTGTGTATGTGTGAGTGTGGTTTTGTGGAAAAAGGCAGAGGCTGAGGAAACAGTCAAGTAAACAATGAGCTTTTCAAGGCTCTTTTAAACCCCTTGTGAGAAGTGTTGACCTGACTGTAGCTAAAGCTCTGTCAAAGCTTCTCTATACTGTTTAGATAGAGACTGGCCATGGGGTTTTGTGGGAAAACAAGAAATAACTCTTCTAAAACACTATGCTGATTTGTTGCTGATTATAGAATGAAGTGAATAACACTGACTATCTCTTCATTATGACACCTGTTTGTGAGTGTGGGTATATTATGTATCAAGTGAATATTTTGCCCTCGGAGAGGGAAAACTGTCAGAGTAAGAATTTAAGTGAGTTGGACAAATGGGTGAGAGAGTCTTTAAAACTGCAGTGGGGTGATTTCAGTCTACAGCTTACCTATCAAAACTGGCCAAAAAAGGACTCACTCACTCACAGCCGCTGACACGGGACAACCAGATTTGTTGTCTATCGTCCAGGGGAATAGAGTTGAAACCAGATGTTTACATACGCCAAATAAAAATACACAAACATATTTTGTTTTTCTCAGTCTGAAGTTAAATTTGACCAAAGTTAGCTTTTTAGCTTAGTTTGAATTACTAAAATTATTTTTATTTACTAACTGCCAGAAAACATAGCGAAGACATTTTTGGAGATATTTTGTAACTTTCCTTTAATTCAAAGTTTACATGCATTTGGTTGATAACAGTAATCATAAAATGTATGAGTTGAGTCAAGTGTTAGGTTTCCTTTCACAATGTTCTCACAATTGTTTGCTGGAGTTTTGGCTTATTCCTCCTAATAGAACTGGTGTAACTGAACCATGTTTCACTCATACAAGCCTTTACAGAACTTTCCACAACTTATCCATAGGATTGAGGTTGCGGCTTTGCGATGGCTACACTAAGTTTGTGTAGCTTTGTTGTCATTAAGCCACTTAGTAACCACTTTCAATGTAAGTTTAGAGTCATTGTTCACTTGTAAGACCAATCTGCGCCCAAGCTTTTACTTCCTGGCTGATGTCTTCAGGTGTTGCTTCAATAATTCTACATAATAATTCTTTCCTCTTGATGACATCTAGAAAACATGCAGGATGCCTCGAGGACCGACTTTGGGCACCCTGTGCTAAAGGAAGGCCTGGCCCATGGCATTTGGAGCTCAAATCTAAACCTGTAAAAGAAGTGGTAATGTAAAAAGAGAGTCAAACAAATCATCTTTAACTTGGATTGTGTGTCGGAGGGTGCGGGAGTGATTGTGTAAAATCCACTTTTTTGAGCAAAGAGCATTTAATGCTTTAGACCATGTTCTGCTTGGAAACCTTGGGTCCTGCCAGGGGTTCACAACAGGGTTTCAGATTATTGTCTGGTTCCTAAATTATCCCAGCAGACACACACTCCAGCTCCCCTGTAACCCTTCAAAGGATTGCAAAGAATAAGCAAACAGCTTACATATAAAACAGATAAATAAAAGATATACAACTAACATTTATAACAAGAAGAAACTGATACATTTAAACATGTTCACACATAAAACTAAACTGGTATTGCAGTTGAGTCACCTTAGACATGCAGCAAGAGAAAGGAGTAATACAAAATTTATTGCAGAACTGCAGAGACAGACCCATAAGAACTCAAGGGACAAATGGAGCGCAGATAGCGAGGAATGCAAGCATACAGTGGTTATCTAGTTATGTTCCAACTCAGTAAAGACCACTTAATATTTTTCAAGCTCAATTACTAAAGCATAGGTTATTAGCAGGTCAGTTGATTAATACTTTGACTTGTGACTAAATGGGGGAGCACTGCAGCAGTACTACTGAAGAATGACATCAACATTTAAACTGTGTAATGTGAGGTATAGAAAGTCCATCTTGTAGAACCTAATTTGAGTGAGGAGTGAATGTATGTTATATGAACAGGCTTCAGTCACTAATAACGTTATCTGCACAATGCAGACCCTTCCTGTCCTCCTAAAAGTGTCTTAATTTTTCATGGTTTACCCTGGGGAGATCCCTTGAGACTTTAGTTTGTATTGTCCTCAAAATATGCTGAATATCCATCCATTATCTTACACGCTTATCCATAGTGGGGTGGCCAGGGGTGTTGGTGCCTGTCTCCAAAGGTCAACGGGCGAGAAGTGAGGTGCACCCTTTACAGGTCACCGGTCCCTCACAGGGCAATACAGAGACAGGCTAGACAAACAACCATGCATACAATTAACCGAACTGTCATGTTTTTGGACTGTGGGAGGAAGCCAGAGCACCTGGAGAGAACCCATGCATGCACAGGGAGAATGTCTAAACTCCAAGACCTTCTTGCTGCAAGACAGTAGTGCTACCAACTGCACCACTGAGCAGCCCTATGTAAAAAAAAAAAACAAAATGTTTTTTTTTTAACAAGCCTTATATACAGCAGTTCTAAATGTTGGTCTAGATTTTAGCATATATAAACCCCATAATGATGAATCAAGTTCATAGCATCTGATTACTATGCATAAAATTAGCTGTTTGATCTGGAAACTCAAAATGCCTTGTGGCAATTATGAATGACTGTTTAAACCTCTTTAAATGCTGATGAAGATCTTGTTGAATGCTATGTCTTGTAAAAATCGTCAGCAATTAATCCCACATATACTGCTCAAAAAAATAAAGGGAACACTCAAATAACACATCCTAGATCTGAATGAATGAAATATTCTCATTGAATACTT